>SJYV01003762.1:221772-256181 GCA_006410875.1 Neotragus pygmaeus
CATCACTTCATGGGAAATAGATGGAGAAACAGTGGAAACAGTGTCAGACTTTATTTGGGGGGCTCCAAAATCATTGCAGATGGCGATTGCAGCCATGCAATTAAAAGATGCTTACTCCTTGGAAGAAAGGTTATGACCAACTTAGATAGCATATTAAAAAGCAGAGACATTACTTTGCCAACTAAGGTCCATCTAGTCAAGGCTATGGTTTTTCCTGTGGTCATGTATGGATGTGAGAGCTGGACTGTGAAGAAAGCTGAGCACTGAAGAATTGATGCTTTTGAACTGTGGTGTTTGAGAAGACTCTTGAGAGTCCCTTGGACTGCAAAGAGATCCAACCAGTCCATTGTGAAGGAGATCAGCCCTGGGATTTCTTTGGAAGGAATGATGCTAAAGCTGAACTCCAATACTTTGGCCACCTCACGCAAAGAGTTGACTCATTGGAAAAGACTCTGATGCTGAGAGGGATTTGCGGCCAGGAGGAGAAGGGGATGACCGAGGATGAGATGGCTGGATGGCATCACTGGCTCGATGGACGTGAGTCTGAGTGAACTCTGGGAGTTGGTGATGGACAGGGAGGCCTGGCGTGCTGTGATTCATGGGGTCACAAAGAGTCGGACACAACTGAGCGACTGAACTGAATTGAACTGAATATCACTCCACTCTCAATAATTTCCTAAATGAAAATAAACCCAGAAATCTTTAAAAGGCAGTGTGATTGAGGATGAGAATCAGTACTTTACAGTGCCAAGACTAAAGGCAGAGGAAATGAGTGAAGGTGCAAGTTAACTGACTAAGGTGGAGATGTAAGAGGAGTTCATTCTGTTTCTTAAATATGAGAAGGAGGAGGATGTATTGGAGGTTGAGAAGAGGAAAACTCCATGAGTAAAAGAGATAATAAACTGAGGAAACAGTAAGATTTCTGGAAAGAGTTCTGGACTGAAATATTGCTGGTGATAATGCTGATCAAGCGTCATGGCTTTGTGACTTTTTCCTTGCCAAGTTAGTTGCACTAGTTGGATTTATTCAGACTTTGTTTTGTTTCCCCAGGTGAGAACTGATGGAGGGGAAGCACTGCAAGTAATACAACTGCCAGTGGAGTATAAAGTGGTTTGTTTCTTTGGCATAACCTTAAAACTGAAATTTTCAGGATGGAGTGACCATAACTCTAAAATGATGATAAACACCATGCCTCCGGGCATCTATGTCTGATAAACTGTCACTACTATATGAAATAACAGCATCCTCAAAGGAGAACCTCTTTTTAGTTGATGTAAGACAGTTCAGAAGAAATATTTTGGAAGATGGGAGCTTAGGGCTTTTACTGAGACAGGAGTATATGGGAAAGCCAAGGAGAGTGACATAAGGGACTAAAAGGGAGAATTACAGCAGACATTCTTTCTTCCCTGAAGGAACAAGAGGAGAGACCAGAGAATGAGAGAGAATTGCATGGAGAGCCCACCTGAGAAAAGCTAAGATCTTTGGTCAAGAAAAATCCAACCCTATAGAGACCCCACAGTGAGGGAGACTGAAGGACCTCGCCAGTCTTCTGTGATTCCCATTGGCTATGTCCAATCAGAAGCCAAGTACAAGAAAAGAGTTGGTGTAGCCTATGTTGGTCAGCTCTCTGGGGACATAGACTGAGTGGAGAATTCTGGAGAGTGATTTTGAAGGATTGGGAAATGGAGTCAGGTTGTAAGAAGCATAGATCTCCAATGGGGTGAGAGGAGAGCTTCCCAGGTGGCACAGCGGTAAAGAATCTACCTGCCAATACCAAAGATGCAGGGAACGAGGATTCAATACCTGGGTTGGGAAAATCCCTTGGAGAAGGATTGCCTGAAAAATTCCATGGACAGAGGAATCTGGAGAGCTACAGTTCATGCGATCACAAAGAGTAGAGCATGACAGAGAGACTAAGCAAGCACACACACCAGGTTCTGAGAAATGATCCAGGAGTCCTGGGACTTTATATATGGCCTTCATGAAGAGGGAAAGGCATGTGATTTAATTAGTCCTAATAGTCTCTTTAGTAAGCTGTGATAGGGTAGTTGTGAATATTGGATTTGAGGGAGAAAAGAGAGAAAAATTTTGAAGGAACATATGGGACTCTCTGGCCCATTGTTAAATTTTTTATGTTTTTGATAATACTTTACAACATATTTAGCTCCATAAAAAGTTTTTGACAAATTCTGAATGTAACATTTCATTTAACACTTAACAAAGCAAATTTGTACCTAGCACTTTTTGTGAGCTGGTGTATGTTTCATGTACATTACACATGAAATTAATTCTTTGACATCTTATACAAAGCCCTATGAAGTATGCAATGCTATTATTCTGAAAAAAATGATGTAAAAAGAAATTATAGAATCTGTCATGTTTGAACAGGCAGTTAATTGACAGACACAGAATCCAAATTCACCTTGTATTCACTAACCAACTTAATGGATATGCAAGAAAATATAATGCAATCATATTAATTCTCAAAAATGAGAGGGATAATACTAATAAAGGAAAAATCCCGAGTTAAAAATTATTTTTTAAATGTCATTTCAAAACTGCGTTTTAGGCCACTCTGGCCTTCTGAGATGATCCCTACTCTATGTAGTGTGTTTCTCTCTAAATAAATTCAGTTCTAAAAGGAAAAAAAAAAAACCCTGCATCTTAAAATTAAAACATTAGTAATCTGAAATAGTGATAGCTTTAATTTAATGGGTAAATTAATTACAACTTTTAAACTCTGTGTATAAAAAAAATAGTGTAAGGTGTATGCAAAATTGGAAGTGGATTCTCTGCATTTAAATTCCAACTCTGAGGCCTTAGACACACTCTCTAAAGTTTCTGAACTATCATCTGAAATGGAAAAAAATTAACACTGTCAACACTTGGTATTGCTATGGAGGCATACATGAGAAATGTGATACTCTTAAGAGACTTTCTGAGCTATAGTTATAGCTCAGTGCATATTGGGAAAAAAACAATGAGTCCATATCCTCAAGAACTGGTGGGAAATCTTAGTAATGTTAAAGAACAAAATTCAACTGAGTAAAAAGTAAAGATCTATTTGGTTTTATTCAACAATTCATGAACTGCACAGCACCCCAGCTACCAAAAAATAGAAAAGAGTCTGAGGAGCTACACAAAATGGAAGACTTTTGCAGGCAGAAGGAAGCAGGCAAGGAAATTGTTGCAGCACAGAGAGGATTATTTCAGGCTGGTCACCTTCTTTTGGGGAAAGGCTGTGGTCAGTCATGCAGATGACCTCACTAGTGCTGACCAGTTTATTCCAGAATGACTGGTTGAAGGTCACATTGCTGTAAGAGGCTGGAACTGAAACTAGGTCAGGTGTTAAGTCTTGATTTACTGATGTGAGGCTTGTTGGGGTTTTGGGTTTTTTTTTAATAATAATAATAATATCATAAGTATACTCATACATTAATAATTATTTCCTAGACCTACCATTTTGAACATAGAATTACTATTGAAGCAAAATAAGATTTTGATGAATTTGAAGCATATCACTATGTGAATAAGGGGGAGTCTGTGTTAATGAAACTTGTAAAATCACTTTAAGTTATGAAATATAACTGAATTAGATCATGATCTCTTTGGGGGGACATAGAGTTATTATAAAACAGTGATCAAAGAATATCATCACCACAGTGACTTAGAGAAGAAAAAGATTTTTCATTTAAAAAGTGGCTTAGAGCCACTTACTAAAATTTTATGTTGCTATTGTTCAGTCACTAAGTCATGTCCAGTTCTTCTTTGTGACCCCATGAACTGCAGCGCATCAAGCTTCCTTGATTTCACTATCTTCTTGAGTTTGCTCAGATTCATGTTCACTGAGTCAGTGATGCTATCTAACCATCTCATCCTCTGCCATCCTCTTCTCCTTTTGCCTCTATCTTTCTCAGAATCTGAGTCTTTTCCAATGAGTCAACTCTTCACATCAGATGGCCAAAGTATTTCCCAAATCTAGAGGCTTAGCCAGAAAAAAATTAAACAGCATTCTGAGACAGTGAAATGGTCAGGACATTGTTGAAGTTCTAAGAGAATGTTAATTTTAGAAAAACTACTACTTAACAGAATATCACATGTGAAAATTTCAGTTTCTGTATTTTGAAAATGAGTTTGAGTGAACTCCGGGAGTTGGTGATGGACAAGGAGGCCTGGCATGCTATGATTCATGGGGTCGCAAAGAGTCAGACACAACTGAGCGACTGAACTGAACTGAATTGATATTTACTGAACTTTTCATTGTATTCTTCTAACTTATTCCTTACATATATAGACTCTTTAACTCAATAATGTTACTTGGCATGATATGTCTATGACCCATCCATTTTCAGTGACTTGATCACAGGTTTCATACTCAATGGGTCCTCTAACTTATCTCCAGTCATAAAGATTGACAATGTTTGAGCATTATTGCTCCCTGATGTTTCAAGCCCTTGATAGTTTTTTTTGGTAATTGTGATATGAGTCTACTTACAAATGTACAGAATAAATTATCAAAAGAACTCAATGTACTAGGATAATGTATTTTGTTTCAGAAGCCTCTCTTATTAACATTTTGCCTTTTGTATTAACATCTGATTTTTTCCTTGCCATTTCAGTTCCCATTTTTATGTAAATAATGGCTGACCTCTGGCACTCGATGTGTTATTAAAAATGCACACTTGGAAGGACATGTATTTACTAATTAGAATGACTCAGAGACTTTTCAGGGACAGTAAAGAACAATGTTCATGATAATTAACTTTCCCCACTTCTTGCTACTGCTTAAATTTTAAAATGTTATTCTTTGTTCACCTGAACTCTAACTACTTTTTAAAATAACATTTTAAAACACAGCACCAAAGACACTTGGCAAATAATTTAATAAAATGTAACTCAGTGGAGCTGAAAAATTCTGAAAGCTCAATAAATCTAATATAAATTTGACATTTTGCTGCTAAGTTTATGTGCAGGAGAATTAAACATTTTTGTTATTGTGTGTAAGACAAACTTCATATTTGTCAATTATATCAATAGATTTTAATTTACAAAATTCATAAAGTCATTCTTTAGAACTCTCCAATTCTAATTAATTTAAATCACATTCTGCTTTAAAAACATTTAAAAACCTAGTTTATAGTTATTCTGAGCCCCTCATAGAAAAATTGCTATTAGTCTATTTAGTTTTGTGTTTGAACAGATTAAATAGTAACATATTAGAATTTCACTACTATTTATGGGTCATACCCTGTGTTAGTGAGAAAAAAATATGATACTCTAATATTAATAACCATTATGAGTTTTTAAAATAGATGTTTTAAGCATTTAGGTTTTTTTTCTTCCTTTCATCTTCTCAAGTAAGCAGAACAAATATGGATAGATAATTCAATTCATTACAAGCACTCTTACAATTTGACAGTCATGTGTGTATTTGTGTATGCATGTTTCAAAAGTACAAAATTTATTTATTTTTCTTTTTTTAATATAAATTTATGTATTTTAATTGGAGGCTACTTACTTTACAATATTGTATTGGTTTTGCCATGCNTCTGAAATCAGATGTTTATATTTTCTCCTTTGCTTTTGGCTTCTCTTCTTTTCACAGCTGTTTGTAAGGTCTCCTCAGATAGCCATTTTGCTTTTTTGCATTTATTTTCCATGGGGATGGTCTTGATCCCTGTCTCCTGTACAATGTCATGAACCTCTGTCCATAGTTCATCAGGCACTCTCTCTATCAGATCTAGGCCCTTAAATCTATTTCTCACTTCCACTGTATAATCTAATGGATTTGATTTAGGTCATACCTGAATGGTCTAGTGGTTTTCCCTACTTTCTTCAATTTAAGTCTCAATTTGGCAATAAGTAGTTCATGATCTGAGCCATAGTCAACTCCTGGTCTTGTTTTTGTTGACTGTATAAAGCTTCTCCATCTTTGGCTACAAAGAATATAATCATTCTTATTTCAGTGTTGACCATCTGGTGAGGTCTATGTGTAGAGTCTTCTTTTGTGTAGTTGGAAGAGGGTGTTTGCTATGACAAGTACATTTTCTTGGCAAAACCCTATTAGTCTTTGCCCTGCTTCATTCCATATTTCAAGGCCAAATTTGCCTGTTACTCCAGGTGTTTCTTGACTTCCTGCTTTTGCATTCCAGTCACCTGTAATGAAAAGGACATATTTTGGGGGTGTTAGTTCTAAAAGGTCTTTTAGGTCTTCATAGAACTGTTCAGCTTCAGCTTCTTCTACATTACTGGAATATTATATTGCATAGGAACCTGGAATGTTAGGTCCTTGAATCAAATCAAATTGGAAGTGGTCAAACAGGAGATGACAAGAGTGAATGCCGACACTTTCAGAATCAGCAAACAAAAAGAACTAGAAAGGGGTAAATTTAACTGAGATGACCATTATAACTACTATTGTGGGCAAGAGTCTCTTAGAATAAGTGAAGTAGCCAACATAGTCAACAACAGAGTCTGAAATGCAGCACTTGGATGAAATCTCAAAAATGACAGAATGATCTCTGTTCATTTCCAAGGCAAACCATTCAATATCACAGTAATCCAAGCTTATGCCCCAACCAGTAACAATGAAGAAGGTGAAGTTAAACAGTTCTATGAAGACCTACAAGACCTTTTGGAACTAAAACCCTAAAAAAGATGTTCTTATCACTATAGGGACTGGAATGCAAAAGTAGGAAGTCAAGAAACACCTGGAGTAACAGGCAAATTTAGCTTTGGAGTACAGAATGAAGCAAGGCCAAGGCTAATAGAGTCCTACCAAGAGAATGCACTGGTCATAGTAAATACCCTCTTCAAAGAACACAAGACTCTACACATGGACATCACCAAATAGTCAAAACTGAAATCAGATTGATTATATTCTTTGCAGCCAAACATGAAGAAGCTCTATACAGTCAGCAAAAACAAGACCAGAAGCTGACTGTGGCTCACATCTTGAACTCCTTACTGTCAAATTCAGGCTGAAATTGAAGAAAGTAGGGAAAACCACTAGATCGTTCAGGTATGACCTAAATCAAATCCTTAATGATTATACAGTGAAAGTGAGAAATAGATATAAGGGACTAGATTGATAGACAGGGTGCCTGATGAACTATGGACAGAGATTTGTGACATTGTACAGGAGACAGGGAGCAAGATAATTCCCAAGAAAAAGAAATGCAAAAGGGTAAAACGGCTATCTGAGGAGGCCTTACAAAGAGCTGTAAAAAGAAGAGAAGTCAAAAACATAGGAAAAAAGGAATGGTATATATGTTTAAATGCAGAGTTCCAAAGACTAGTAAGGAGAGATAAGAAAGCTTTCCTCAGCAATCAGTGCAAAGAAATAGAGGAAAACAATAGAATGAGAAAGACTAGAGATCTCTTCAAGATAATTAGAGATACCAAGGGAACATTTCATGTAAAGATGGGCACAATAAAGAACAGAAATGGCAAGGACCTAACAGAATCAGAAGATAGTAAGAAGAGGTGGCAAGAATACACAGAAGAACTGTACAAAAGAGATCTTCCCAACTCAGATAATCACAATAGTGTGATCACTCACCTAGAGCCAGACATCCTGGAATGTGAAGTCAAGCGGGCCTTAGAAAGCGTCACTATGAACAAAGCTAGAGGAGGTGATGGAATTCCAGGTGAGCTATTTCAAACCCAAAAGATGATGCTGTGAAAGTACTGTACTCAATATACCACCAAATTTGGAAATTTCAGCAGTGGCCACAGGACTGGAAAAGGTCAGGTTTCATTCCAATCCCAAAGAAAAGCAATGCCAAAACTACTGCACAGTTGCACTCAGCTCATATGCTAGTAAAGTAATGCTCAAAATTCTCCAAGCCAGAGTTCAGCAAGACTTGAACCGTAAACTTCCAGATGGTTCAAGCTGGTTTTAGAAAAGACAGAGGAACCAGAGATCAAATTGCCAACATCTGCTGTATCATGGAAAAAGCAAGAGAGTTCCAGAAAAACTTCTATTTCTGCTTTATTGGCTATGCCAAAGCCTTTGACTGTGTGGATCACAATAAACTGTAAAAAATTCCAAAAGAGATGGGAATACCAGACCACCTGACCTTCCTCTTGAGAAACCTTTATGCAGGTCAGGAAGCAACAGTTAGAACTGGACATGAAACTGCAGACTGGTTTCAAGTTGGAAAAGAAATATGTCGAAGTTGTATATTGTCACTCTGCTTATTTAACTTATATGCAGAGTACATCATGAGAAATGCTGGACTGGATGAAGCACAAGCTGGAATCAAGATTGCTGGGAGAGATATCAATAATCTCAGATACACAGATAACAACACCTTTCTGGCAGAAAATGAAGAATTAAATAGCCTTGATGAAAGTGAAAGAAGAGAGTGAAAAAGTTGGTTTAAAGCTCATCATTCAGAAAATAAAGATCATGTCATCTGGTCCCATCACTTCATGGCAAATAGATGGGGAAACAGTGGAAACAGTGTGAGACTTTATTTTTGTAGGCTCCAAAATCACTGCAGATGGTGATTGCAGCCATGAAGTTTAAAAACGCTTGCTCCTTGGAAGAAAAGTTATGACCAACCTAGACAGCATGTTAAAAAGCAGAGGCATTACTTTGCGAACAAAGGTTTGTCTAGTGAAGGCTATGGTTTTTCCAGTAATCATGTATGGATGTGAGAGTTGGCCTATAAAGAAAGCTGAGCACCGAAGAATTGATGCTTTTGAACTGTGGTATTGGATAAGGCTCTTGAGAGTCCCTTGGACTGCAAGGAGATCCAAACAGTCCATTCTAAAGGATATCAGTCCTCAATGTTCATTGGAAGGACTGATGTTGAAGCTGAACCTCCAATACTTTTGCCACCTAATGTGAAGAACTGACTCACTGGAAAAGACCCTGATGCTAGGAAAGATTGAAGGAAGGAGGAACAGGGAACAACAGAGGATGAGAAGGTTGGATGACATCACCGACTTAATGGATATGAGTTTGAGTAAATTCCGGAAGTTGGTGATGGAACAGGAGACCTGGCATGCTTTAGTCCATGGGGTGCCAAAGAGTCACACAAGAGTAAGCGATTGAACTGAACTGAACTGATTTTATGTTGAATAAATTTATATTATTTATTTAACCAAATCCTTCCCAGCTGACATTTTAGTTGATGTTGCTATTTTGATATCATAAATAATACGGTGAAAAATATTTTGTATATCTTTGTACATTTCCAATTACTTTTCTTTGCATAAATCACCAGAGGTGAATTTGCCAGGTCAAAGTATATGCACATTTTAAATTTTTATGCACATTGGCTTCTAAAAAAATTGAACAAATTTCCACCCTGGTCAATAGGATATGATAGTGATTATTTCCATACACCCTCAGCAATTAGAGTGGGTTAAAGTGTCAGTCAGGAGAAATGGTATATCTTTATTTAACTGGCCTTTTTTAAATTATCATTATTATTGATAATTTCTCACAAGTATCTTTGCATATGTACCTTGTAGTAATGTTTTTTTGCCATATACATTGAACATTTCCCCCTGTTCTTTCCTTCTCAACATTTTTATAGTGTATTTTTTTAGTGTTATACTTGGAGTGAATTTCACATTTTTATGAAATATTAGGTAAATTAACTAATTTTTGAAGTACAAATGAATGTGCTGTCCATTACTTTCACAGAGTGAATTTTGTGTTACTTCTATTATTTTTTATTACTTTAGCTTTTATTCAAACTTCAAGAGATCCTTCTTCTCAAGATAAGGTATCCTTGTATTTTTAAACACTATTTTTTAGAGCCAAGGAAAACATGCTCATCTGTCTGTAACCCAACTGCAGTAAAAATTATTTTCTTTAGCTTCTCCACTCTTTGTTTGCCATGCAAAGAACTTCTTTTACCACTCCAATTTTCCTTTTTCTCATTTCCATTCCCAAGATTTGTGTATGTGTACAGATTGGACATGGGCTTCCCAAGTGTCTCAGTGGTAAATATCCTTCTGCCAATGCAGAAGACACAAGAGAATTGAGTTCAATCCCTGGGTGGGGAAGATGCCCTGTAGTAGAAAATGACATTCCACTCCAGTATTCTTGCCAGAAAAATTCCATGAACAGAGGAGCCTGACAGGCCATAGTTGATGGGGTTGCAAAATTGTACATGACTTCCAGTAGTCATGTATGGATATGATAGTTGGATCATGAGGTTGAGTGCCAAAAACTGATGCTTTTAAACTTTGATGTTGGAGAACATTCTTGAAAGTCCCTTGCAAGGTGATCAAACCAGTCAATTCTAAAGGAAATCAACCTTGAATATTCACTGGAAGGACTGATACTGAAGCTGAAGCTCCAGTATTTGGCCACCTGATAAGAGCTGACTCATTGGAAAAGATCCTGATGCTGAGAAAGATTGAAGGCAGGAGGAGAAGGGGACAACAGAGGATGAGATGGTTGGATGGTATCACCAACTCAATGGACATGAGTTTGAGCAAGCTCTGGGAGATGGTGTAGGACAGGGCAGCCTGCTGTGCTTCAGTCTGTGGGGTCACAAAGAGTTGGACACAAAGAAGCAATTGAACTGAACTGAGCAACTGAGTGCACAGGCACACACACATACACACACACACACACACACACACACACACGCACGCTCATGGAGCTTGGGTATAGGAAGCTACAACCCATGTATTTTCACAGTTATATTCTGTATTTGTTGTAATAGAACATTTTATTGAGAAATATTGTATGAGTATATATTGAGAAGTTACAGTCTTTGTTTCTAGGAATATTTTATGATAGTCTGTCAGAATTTTCTTCTTAAATAAAAATAATTGAAGTAACCATAATATTATTATACCTATATCAAGGTTTTAATGATTTATACTGAAATACAGATAAAGCATTTCCTTTTATACATGAGAGGTAAGTGCTGTGGTCTAAGGACAACAAAAATTTTTTTTTTAATAATAAGCATTATTTTAAATGTAATATAAAACTTTTTGAAATAGTCTTACTAAATGTAAATTTTAAAATAGTAATTTTGGGGGTAAAAAATGCTTACTAAAAGTAAATTTTAAGAGGAATCAAATGAAGAAACAGGGAGATTTTTCCCAGAAAGAGAAATTGCTAATTCTGTATGAATAATGATGAAGAAAGCAGGAAATAAAACTATATAGTTCTGATTACTAATATACATGTAATTTAATTGAAATCATATAATACTTATATTTCTAATTTCTTCTGCATACAAATGAGAAAAATGATTTCGATTGAATCAGGCACAATAAAGTCTGATACATAGGGATTGTATGTAACCAGTAAAGAGAAAAACATGGAGTTTGAGACAGAAGAACCTCCAGAAGATAACTGTAAAGTGAAGTCCTAAGATGATGGAAGTGCAGTGAGCCCACAGAGCAGCCATGTTGAATGGGGCAGGAGGAAGGGGGGCTGCAAGCCAGAAGAAAATGGAAATGGGCAGATTAACCAATAGACTTTACCCTTTGAAAAATACTATATATCTGAGGGAGCATGAGGGGAAAAAAAGAATTGCAAAAATATGGATGACTGAACATTTGAAGAAAATAAAACAACCACTAACTTCTAGAAAATAGAAATACCAATCTGGCTATTATTTTCATTGTTCCTTATATTCTCTCTTGTTATATTTAAGAGTAACTCAAGAAGTCTATGTGAAGTGAAGTGTTAGTCACTCAGGCATGCCTGACTCTGCAACCCTATGGATTGTGGCCCACCCGGCTTCTCTGTCCATGGGATTTTCCAGGCAGGAATGCTTGAGTGGGTAGCCATTCTTTCTCCAAGGGATCTTCCTGATCCAAGGATTGAACTTGGTCTCCTGCACTTCAGGCAGATTCTTTACTAAGCTATGAGGGAAACCTCTAGGTGAATCTTGACCCACATGCTTAGGAAACCATCCCTTTAAAAGCAATTTCTCAATTAAAAATGTCTAAAATTATTAAGTGGTAAAAATTTGACCTTATTAAAAATAGATTATTCTATTGAATTAAATAAAAAGGGCAGAGGGGCTCCTTAAAAGGATTTCCTTTTTGAATTATTGCCCATTTAAAAATCCAGCTCTCTTATTTGTTAATACAGTTAGTGAGTCTTCCTTTGTTCTTTGCTCCTGGTGGCTCAGAAGTTAAAGCGTCTGCCTGCAATATGGGAGATCTGGGTTCGATCCCTGTGTTGGGAAGATCCCCTGGAGAAGGAAATGGCAACCCACTCCAGTATTCTTGCCCGGAGAATCTCAGGGAGGGAGGAGCCTGGTAGTCTACAGTCCATGGGGTCACAAAGAATCAGACACGACTGAGCTACTTCACTTCACTTCCTTACCTATGACTAAGATTTTGGCAAAGAGCCACTCAACGTAGGGAATATTCACTCTGGTTGTAGAATAAAAAATGATAATTTTCAATAAATGTGTAGATATTAACCATCTCCAAGACAACTGAGGGTTGATATTATTCCAAATTGGACTGAAGAATTTAAGTTATACTGGATCATGAAGGCAGTTTATATGCCTTGGGAGAAGATATAAATAGTAACACAATAAAGCTGAGAGTCTTATTTGCCCAAACAAATGAATTAGGACCGCTTCTTGGCATAAATAGGAGAGGGAAAGTACTATGTACTAATTTGCACCATAGCTAGAGCCCAAGATGATTTAGATTTGCCCTATCCAATATGTTAGCCACTAGCCACATTTGGTTATTGAGCACTTGAAATGTGGCTAGTCCAAACTGAGATGTACTGTCCTGTATTGTACACACAAGGGCTTCCCAGGTGATTCAGTGGGTGAGGAGTTTGCCTGCAATGCAGGAGACACAGGAGACATGGGTTCCATCCCTGGATCAGGAATATCTTGGAGGAGGGCATGGCAACCCATGCCAGTGTTCTTGCCTTGAGAATTCCATGGATAGAGGAAGCCTGGTGGGCTGCAGCCCATGGGGTCGCAGAGAGTTAACACGACTGAAGAGACTTAGCATGCACTCATGCATGTACTAAGTCAAAACACATACAGGATTTTGAAGACTTAGTATGAAAAATGCAAAAGAAAATGTAAAATATCTCAATTTTATTTTGATTCTATGTTGAAATGATATTTTAAATATATTGGCTTAAATAAAATATATTATTAAAATTTAAAAAAAGAAAAGAAATAAAATTATATATATAGTACACTACTTGGTTCTTCAGAGAACATTTTTTAGAGATAATAATAAGAACACTCTAATTGCTGGTTTAAATTTAAAAGCTTTAAAATTATATCAGAAAGATGAGAAAGGGTGAAAGAATATAGATGTGGGTTTGTTCTCACCCATCATGACTGTTAAACAGAAAAATCTACAATTGGAGAGACAAAAATAGCAGTGAAGCACAATAATTAGGAGCTGAAATAGCAAAAGAAACATCTGGAAAGACTGAAAACAAGTGCCTGTGAGGAGAAGGTGAAAGGAATGGGTCAGATCATGACCCTTGCTCTTATGAAACTTTCTGTAGTATATAATTTTAAAGAATCTATGTATATGCTTTACACTGACAAAAATATTAACTTAAAATAGTTTAAAGAAAAAATTTCAAGCATTACCTCAGTACCTGAAATATCACAAGTTTACTGTTGCTCAAACATTGAAGTTTATCCCTATCATTAAGAGCAGTAGCTCTTCTCAGGAAGAGATTACTCTAGAACTATTATAAGGGTAAATTCAAGTATTTGTAGGAAAGCATTCCACTGACATGAAAAATTAGCAAACACATGTATCATATTATGTAGAAAATTAACATTTTCTAATTTTTTTCTCTCACCCTTTAAACTCCAGTTCTCACACTGGCAGCTTGTTAGTTCAATTTCCCCTCCCCCATTATAATTTTAAGCTAGTTTTGATCTTAAGGCAGTTTCGAAGACAATCTGATTATAATTCTCTCAAAACACTAATTATGGAAAAGATTGCATGGCTTCAAAAAGATTTTGCACACCTTCCACATCCACAAACCAGCTTTGTTTTCTTTGGCACCAGCAGTCACTATTATCTTTCTTTTTTATTTTAACTCTCTTTTTCCTTTTTCTTTTTAAACTGCATTTATCAATGTCAAGGTACTCTCGCTTGCTCTATTAAGCCTAATGATAAGACATTTAAGAATAATCATACTTTACAATCCAGGGAAGCACATCAGTCAAGGAATTGTGTTTAGAAAGAGAAAATGATGTAATTGGACTTTAGAGCCATTACCTCTGAAAAATTAAAAGTAAGTCATCTTTTTTCCTTTCTGTTTGTGTTTTTTTTTTAATGTTAATATGAGAAACAGAAATTTCATCTTATAAAGTAGCATTAAAATGCATTTTGCAAAAATTGGCAAAGCAGAAGAAATTGATAAAATTCTTTGTAGAAAGAAACAAATAAGAGAGATCAGAGTGAAATATAAATAAGCTTTGCTGATGATAATTGGAAATCAAAATATCCAATGTTTTAGCTTAATAGAGTAACCGTATTTGTGAAGATACAACTTTATCTTTTTTAAAGTTTTGTAAGCCAATAAGACAGAAAAATTGAAAATTAGTGGATATAACTAAAACATCAACTGAAAATAGGAATAATGTATTTTTTAAAATTAAGAGGTTGCTTAGATATAAAGGAGGTCATCTTAGATTTCTAATGCTGTTACAGTATGTACAGCATAGTTGAGTAGGGCGAGGGATAATATGACCTCTTAAAGCCCTTTAAATCTTATGATTCCACAGCAGTTGAACAGACAGTAGAGCTAATGCAATAGTTGTATATAACAGAGCCACTGGCTTTTGTGATCATTGAACTTAATATTTTTCCTATATAAATAACATTTATTAGTTAATGCATCAAAGCATAGCAGTATGATGTCTTTAAATGAAACCAAATTATGCAATATACTCTAAATCATTTATAAGTTGGCAATATTAACATAAATATAATCATTCATTCAGTTCAATCACTCAGTCATGTCCAACTCTTCATGACAACATGAACTGCAGCACACCAGGCCTCCCTGTCCAACACCAACTCCTGGGATTCACCCAAACTCAAGTCCATTGAGTCAGTGATGCCATCCAGCCATCTCATCCTCTGTCTTCCCCTTCTCCTCCTGCCCCAAATCCCTCCCAGCATTAGAGTCTTTTCCAATGAGTCAACTATTCACATGAGGTGGCCAAAGTATTGGAGTTTCAGCTTTAGCATCAGCCCTTCCAAAGAACACCCAGGACTGATCTCCTTCAGAATGGACTGGTTGGATCTCCTTGAAGTCCAAGGGACTCTCAAGAGTCTTCTCCAACACCACAGTTCAAAAGCATCAATTCTTCAGTGCTCAGCTTTCTTCACAGTCCAACTCTCACATCCCTACATGACCACTGAAAAAATCATAGCCTTGAACTAGATGGACATTAGTCGGCAAAGTAATGTCTCTGCTTTTGAATATGCTATCTAGGTTGGTCATAACTTTTCTTCCAAGGAGTAAGCATCTTTTAATTTCATGGTTGCAATCACTATCTGCAAGGATTTTGGAGCCCAATAAAATGAAGTCTGACACTGTTTCCATTCTTTCCCTTTCTATTTCCCATGAAGTGAAGGGNGGAGGGACCGGCACAATCAGACCGGTCAGCCCTCCTCCAAGCCCAAAGGGGAGAGAAAGTTTTATGATAGAGGGGCTGACATTTGGCAGCCTCTGCAAGGAGAGGTTGCCCTGCGCCATGTCTCAGCCAAGGCTCGTTTAATAACCCTGCAAGACCAAAGGAGGAGGAAGAGCTTGGCCAGGCAGACAGGATGGAGCAAGAGGCCAACATCAAGACAAGAGAAGGAAGGGAACTTTTTGAGCATCCCAAGCCGAGCCCAGTGCTGGGGGCATCAATTCCATTGCCCTTAATCTTTACGTAGCATTGCAAGGGCAATATTCTTCTTTTTTTTTTTANGAGGCCAACATCAAGACAAGAGAAGGAAGGGAACTTTTTGAGCATCCCAAGCCGAGCCCAGTGCTGGGGGCATCAATTCCATTGCCCTTAATCTTTACGTAGCATTGCAAGGGCAATATTCTTCTTTTTTTTTTTTAATGCCAAAACCATTTTGTATTGGGATACAACCGATTAACAATGTTGTGGTGGTTTCAGGTGAACAGCAAGGAGAACTCAGCCATACATGGAGATACATGCAGTTGTACCCATTCTCCCCCAAAGCCCCTCCCATCCTGGCTGGCACACACTGAGCAGAGTTCCATGGGCCATGCAATAGGTCTTTGTTGGTTATCCATCTTAAACATAGCGATGTGTACCTGACCTTCCCAAAGTCCCTAACTATCACTTCCCCTCCCCCCAGACCTAGAGAGTGGCATACTGAGTGATGCAAGTCAGAGAGAGGGAGAAATCTCATATGACACCCCTTACATCTGGGCTCTAAAGAGAAATGCTCCACACTTACTTACTTACAGACAGGAGGAGACTCACAGACTCGGAAAGCACGGGCAGCATTCCTGAATCCCCATTCACAATGGGGAAGCTGAGAGTCAAAGAAGCTAAATTTTCCAAGGTCATAGCTGGAAAGTGGCAGAGATAAGACTTCAGGGTGCATCTTTCTGGCTTCAAAAATCTGAGCCCTTTCTACCATCCCCAGGTATCAAACTTCCGGGCTGGCTGATTTCCTTGTATTAGGGATGACAAAGCCACTGATCCTAGGTTACAACTACTGTGAGATGCCCATCCTGGCCACATTTGCATTTGAAGAGAACTCTGATTACCCTGAAGAAGAGCCTCAAAAACAGTGGGATTTCCTGCACCTCGTAGACGACTGGGGCACTCTGTCAGCCGAGAGGACTCTTCAGGTCCCTCCGGGCCTGACTTATAATATTCCCCATCCTTCCCCATTTAATCACCTGGGCTGTGAAAGAACAGCAAGGCAAGCTTGAGACCCTGTGGTTATTTTTGCCAAGTTCTTTGGAGGGAATAAAGGTTAGGGANCGAGAGGACTCTTCAGGTCCCTCCGGGCCTGACTTATAATATTCCCCATCCTTCCCCATTTAATCACCTGGGCTGTGAAAGAACAGCAAGGCAAGCTTGAGACCCTGTGGTTATTTTTGCCAAGTTCTTTGGAGGGAATAAAGGTTAGGGATGCCCATCTTGGAGAAGATGACCCAGTCTTGGGAAGAAGACTTCAGATGTGAACTGAAGAGACAGATGGTCTAGAAAGAAGCAGAGCACGGTGCAGCCAGCATAAGTAACACTGTTCTAAGCCCACAGCGGGGTGGTGGTCTGGGACCCTAAGAGTGGGTGAAAGGACTCCAGACGGGTGAGCCCAGCAGCTTGTCCATGACCAAGTGTGTCCTCGCTCCCCAGCGACCCTCGTATGCAGCCCACACACCCGCCTGCTGGGCTGTGCACTCCCAGGGCTCCGCGGTTGTCCGCGCCACCCTCCTCTCTGGCCTAGACCAGCACGCTAGCCTCCCACATGGTCTCCCTGCTCCTGCTCTTGCCCCCTACCATCTGTTCTTGCTGCTGCAGCAAAAAGGAAACTAAAATAAATCTCCTCGCTCAGACCTACATGAGGATGAGGTGGCCGGATGGCATCACAAACTCAACGGACAAGAGTTTGGGTGAACNTTCAAGAAAAATATCTATTTCTGCTTTATTGACTATGCCAAAGCCTTTGACTATGTGGATCACAATAAACTATGAAAAATTCCGAAAGAGATGGGAATACCAGACCACCTGACCTGCCTCTTGAGAAACCTGTATGCAGGTCAGGAAGCAACAGTTAGAACTGAACATGGAACAGACCGGTTCCAAATAGGAAAAGGAGTACATCAAGGCTTTATATTGTCACCCTGCTTATTTAACTTATATACAGAGTACATCATGAGAAATGCTGGGCTGGAAGAAGCACATGCTGGAATCAAGATTGCCGGGAGAAATCTCCAACCTCCCGGAAACTTAGCTAGCATATTAAATGACCAATCTAGATAGCATATTAAAAAGCAGAGACATTACTTTGCCAACAAAGGTCTGTCTAGTCAAGGCTATGGTTTCTCCAGTGATCATGTATGGATGTGAGAGTTGAACTGTCAGGAAAGCTGAGTGCTGAAGAATCTATGCTTTTGAACTGTGCGTTTGGAGAAGACTCTTGAGAGTCCCTTGGACTGTAAAAAGATCCAGCCAATCCATTCTAAAGGAGATCAGTCCTGGGTGTCATTGGAAGGACTGATGCTAAAGCTGAAACTCCAAACTTTGGCCACCTCATGTGAAGAGATGACTCATTGGAAACGACTCTAAAGCTGGGAGGGATTGAGGGCAGGAGGAGAAGTGGATGACTGAAAATGAGTTGGCTGGATGGCATCACCGACTTGATGGACATGAATTTGAGTCAACTCCGGGAGTTGGTGATGGACTAGGAGCCTTGGCATGCTGCGATTCATGGGGTCACAAAGAGTTGGACACGACTGAGTAACTGAACTGAACCGAACCTTTAAATCATTTTAAAATATATACAGACATACACACATATTATGAAATATATTTTGATAATATTTACTTTGTGCTTCTAACTTCTGTGCATTACTAAAGGAAGACACTTTGACTTCATTTTGGCCTTGACTATAAAATATAAATTATTTCTCAAGGCCAACTTAAAATGATATGTACTTCTAGTTTTAAGATAGAGTCAGTCTAAAAACCTGTGTGCTGTTTCAAGTGCTTGATGAAATACCAAGCATCCCCAATAAAGCCCATATAAAACATAGGTTTTGCTAATATGCCATTGAATTCAAAACAGATCTTAAAACAAGAAATGGAACTATCTATGAATCAAAAGAAGGTTTAGAAAAAGAAGCAGAAACTATGGTGCTTATTATCCCTGAAAATGCCAACTATTACCCTCAACTGCCCCAAACTATATGCTTTGCTAGTGTTTCTACAGCCCAGGAGCCAATGTAAACAGGTCCATAAGATAACTGTGATGCAGAACTTGATTTTCAACTTGGAAAAAACATACCTCAAAGCACAAATAATCAACAAAGAGTAAAGTATAACTCAAGGAGATCATTAATAAATAAATTGGATCATAGCTTTAAACTAAACATGTATGGGACATGTTTAAGTACTTTTTAAAAAAGGTTTTTATCTTTTTTTCCATGCTTGGTGGCATGTGGGAACTTAGTTCCCTAACCAGGGTTTCAGCATGTGCCCTCTGCAGTGGAAGTATGAAGACTTAATCACTGAATGAGATTGACTATATATACTATGATGTATAAAATGGGCTTCCCTGGTAGCTCACGTGGTAAAAGTATCCACCTGCAATGAAGGAGATACCAGTTTGATTCCTGGGTCAGGAAGATCGCCTGGAGGAGAGCATGGCAACCCACTCAAGTATTCTTGCCTGGAGAATTCCCATGGACAGAGAAGCCTGGTGGGCTGCAGTCCATGGGGTCACAAGAAGTCAGACATGACTGAGCAATGAGGCACAGCACATGTATAAAATAGATAACAAATGAAAACCTTGAGAACCTACTCTATAGCACAGGGAACTCTACTCAGTGTTTTGTGGTGTCCTAAATGGGAAGGAAGTGCAAAAAAGGGGAGATATATGTATGCATATAGTTGATTCACTTTGCTGTACAGCAGAAACTATACACAACATTGTAAAGCAATTATATTTCAATAAAATGCTATAACAACACGTGGGAGTCTCAGAAATAATGAAGATACTTTCTTTCATATGGGAAAAAAACAGAAGAGACTACAGTAAATATATGTTGTTATTTTTAGAACTAGGAAAGGAAAAATATCATTTCTAATGAAGACTACCATGCCCAGAAAACAAATGAAGATGCTGGAAGATCCATATGAATAACTATCCCATTTAAGAATAAATGCTACCACAATTAAATTACTCCAGTTAAACATTTTGAAGAAAGAAAAAAAAATTTTGAGAGATGAAAAAACAGCTTGAGAAGTTCTGGGATTCATTTAATATGGAATTTAGTAAGAAGAAATGGAGTAAATAGAGAAAAGCAATGGTTGAAAATAACAGCTGTTACTTTGTCAGAAATACAGATAAAAATAATTCTCAGATTCACAACTTAGAACCATACTTAGAAAAACAAAAAAAGAACCATACTTAGTATTAGAGCCATGGAGACAGATAAGCCAGCTTCCATCAAGCATCATTTCTTTAATTAGAGAGGAATGCTTGTGAAATTCAGACCTGCATGGAATATTTATTCTGTGTATTTTCACCTACCATCAACTTCCTTCTCTAGGTTTTGTTCTCACTTAATGCGTGTATGTAAAATCTATACTCCATATCGAATCCATTTTCCTTTGCTTAACCCATTTATCCTCATGCTAAAAAAATCATTTTTCACAGGGTTCTCAATAATTGCTTGTAAGCAATCAATAAATAATTGACTCATTAACAAATACCAAAGTAAATATACCAATCGGGGAGTCTATTAAAGGAAATAAAAGGCATTTTAGATGTAAAATGACTATGAGGCTGAAGTGAAAACTTAAATGTTCCAAGAAACAGCAGAAATCCCATTGTTTCATCTCATAATCTGAATTATACATAAGGGTTTTACATTAGACCAATACTAGTGTAACTAGATATAGACAATTGTAATAACATAGTTTGTCATGAAATACTGAAAATTGTGTCTAAACCAGTATTTCTAAACTATCATAGAAATAAATGACTTTAATTGTCGCATAAGCATTACTTTTTTATTCTCTTTGTATTTATTCTGTTTTTGCAAAGCAACTTGCTTACCTAAACTTCATTATCAGTTCAGTCATTCAGTTGTGTCCAGTTCTTTGTTACCTCATGAATCACAGCATGCCAGGCCTCCCTGTCTATCACCAGCTCCCTGAGTTCACTCAGACTCATGTGCATGGAGTCGGTGATGCCATCCAGCCATCACATCCTCTTTCATCCCCTTCTCCGCCTGCCCCCAATCCCTCCCAGTATCAGGGTCTTTTCCAATGAGTCAACTCTTAGTATGAGGTAGCAAAGTATTGGAGTTTCAGCCTAAGCATCAGGCCTTCCAATGAACACCCATGACTGGTCTCCTTTAGGATGGACTGGTTGTATCTCTTTGCAGTCCAAGGGGCTCTCAAGAGTCTTCTCCAGCACCACAGTTCATTATAGAATGATATAATACCAAGATTGAAAGAGTGTTTAAAATGATTTTAATAACCAATTATTTCCCTTTTTCAGTAAATAGACTTAGGTTTTCCTTTTAATAACTACATTGCTTATGAAAGTATTAGGTCTTTTATAAATAACAGAGAAACAAGAAATGGGATGGTACTGAATACTCTATCTTGATAGACTTCCCAATTCTTCTACTGATAAGAGATGGTGAAGTAAACCATATGCATTTTTTCTCTCTCTGTTCTCTCTCTTTTTTTGTTTGTTGTTTGTTTGTTTGTTTTAAGCTCTAAGACTAGGGTGGCTCAGTGGTAAAGAATCCTCCTGCAATGCAGAAGATTCGGATTCAATCCCAGGTTAGGGAAGACAACCTGGAGAAGGAAATTGCAAGCCACTCCAGTATTCTTGCCGGGGAAATCCCATGTACAGAGGAGCCTGGCAGGCTACAGTCCATGGGGTCACAAAGAGTTGGATATGACTTAGAGACTAAACAAAAAAGAGTGAGGAAGCAGAGATAGTTTATTCTTTCAAGGTAATATTCAGATTCTTTATCAATGAGATAAATACTAAAATTGAACTTCTAATTGTCATGCTATTCCAAGACTAAACATGAATATAAAAAACTGGAAGCTTTGGAATACTCATGCATTCTTTAATATATTAGAGTCCACTATCTATGGTATAGGGATGTAAAGATGAATAACTCTCCTATCTTTATCTCTATAATGTGAATCAGATTTGAACATATACATGTATATTAATATATATATTAGAGTTCCAAAGGAGGTTCTCATAGAAATATAAATAAAAGTTTATAGTAAGTAGAGTCTGAAGTTAGGGCTTCTCAGTGCATATACTTGGTAAAAGGCTTATCAGATGGAAAAAGAGGGACAGAGGTGGACCTTGCATTCCAGCCAGAATAGTGTTTATATAAGCAAAGCAGAGGCAAGAAAGATAACGTGAGTTCCAAAAATACCAAATGTCTACCATATGCCTTGTTGTTGTTCAATAGCTCAGTCATGTTCGACTCTTTGCGACCTCATGGACACTAGGCTTTCCTGTCCATTACCAACTTCCGGAACTTGCTCAAACTCATATCCATTGAGTCGGTGATGCCATGCAACCATTTGGTCCTCTGTTGTCCCCTTCCCCTCCTGTCTTCAGTCTTTCCCAGCATCCGGGTCTTTTCTAATGAGTCAGCTCTTTGCATCAAGTAGCCAGAGTATTGGCGTTTCAGCTTCAGCATCAGTCCTTTCAGTGAATATTCAGGATTGATTTCTTTTATGCCTAGAGAACAGAGTTTATGTTTGCTTGTGACATGTTTGGGTGGTGCCCTCATCATTTTAGGCCTTGTTTGCCGGGGACTGGATTTTATTTTAGAGACATATTAGAAACTATCATACATAGTCAAGCAGCAAGATCATCTAGCTTATCTTTTAGTAAAATCAATATGACAGTAGTATTGAGCTATAGTTTTCAATTATTTTTTGCTTGAGAAATTTTTTTCATACTATAATAGATTGTGATAACATTGCAGTGTCTCAGCATTCAGAACTCATTTTATGAAGGATGAAGTTGAAGTCATGGGAGACAGAAGGTGTGAATGTCTTTAAAGCAGCGATTCTCTAACTTTAACGTGCATATGGATCACCTGGGCATCTTGTTAAATGGAAATTATGATTCTTAGGTCTGGGGAAAAGTTGTCAAAGATGCAGCATTTCTCACAAGCTTTAGCATAAAGTACTGAGTGAGAGTATATTGCTCTCTGTACATCCAAGTTAAAAAGCCCAATCCCTGTCTATAATCACTTCTCCAATTCTGGAGAGGAATTTTGGTATCTCTCAGGCCAAGAGTATAGTAAAAATCCTGTGCAATCTAAAGAAAAAAGCCAAAGCCTGAATCTTATAGAATAGCATCTAATACTGCTACCAATTTTATGTAAACCTTAAAATTTTCAAGTAATTTGTGCCTGAACTTTTTCAAAGTGATGACCCAGAATTCAAACACATTATGTGTGTGCTTCTGGGAGAAATTTTGAGTGGTTTTAGAGTTCAAAATGCTTAGGATACTTTTTTTTAAATCTGTATGCATTTTACTTTTGCACCTGTATTGTATAGCTTTAATGAGAATTTCAGGATAATCTTTCTAAATCCCTAGTATCTTTCTTACTTTTATCTCTCAGGACGAGCCAAAAGAAACATCTAACTATTGCTATTTATATTGATATGTAAATTTGGTCATACATATTTTATAGACATGTAAATGACTCAGCTAAAGCAGATTCACCTGTTTATCCCCTGGATCGATGTGTGTACCCCCCCTTAGCAGCACAACAATTGCAGACACCTGCTTAGCATAAGCAGCTTATTAACATGCAGTAAGGAGGAGAATACCTTTGTGAGCAATTTTCCTACAGTATTAGTAATCCTGATGGAGAAACAATACAACACAGATATGGACCCTTTCACCAGTGAACCGTCTGGGCTTTTTCAGTGTGAATTAATACAAAGGGTTTAATGGTTTCAGGGAGGTTAATGCCCAGTGAAAGGGTTCACATTACTAGAAAAGGCAAAAAAGGAAGTAGAATGAAAGGTTTCTCTTTGACTTGAAAAGAAAATCCATGGAAAAGAGTATAGAGTTCTCAGCTGGAATGAGGATGAATGACATAACTTTTTAAAAACTGAAATAATAATTATTCTCTTTTTTATTATAAAATTTTTTCAGATTTCTCTTACTGGATTCTGATCAGAAAAGTATTAAAAGAACTAGATTTTAAAAAAACCTGATTTCTGAGTAAAATCAAATCTTACTATCTGTACTGTTTTGATTTAAATCAATGTTTTCAAGATTTAAAGATATCAAAATAAATATGATGACAAGAGTTATTATGGACTTTTCTATATATCCATAAATAATGTTTGTTTATTATTAATGTAATAATGTGGTAATGCTTGTCATTAATTTTAATGTAAAGTAAGTATTCAGTTCAGTTGCTCAGTCATGTCCAGTTCTTTGTGAACCCATGGACTGCAGCATGCCAGGCGTCTCTGTCCATCACCAACTGCTAGAGTTTACTCAAACTCATGTCCATTGCTTCTGTGATGCCATTCAATCATCTCATCCTCTGTTATCCCCTTCTCCACCTTCAATCTTTCCCAGTGTCAGGGTCTTTTCAAATGAGTCAGTTCTTCGCATCAGGTGGCCAAAGTATTGCAGTTTCAGCTTCAGCATCAGTCCTTCCAACAGATATTAAGGACTGATTTCCTTTAGGATGGACTGGTTGGATCTCCTTGCAGCCAAAGGGACTCTCAAGACTCTTCTCCAACACCACAGTTCAAAAGCATCGATTCTTTGGTACTCAGCTTTCTTTACAGTCCAACTCTCACACCCATACATGACTACGGGAAAACCATAGTTTTGACTAGATGGACCTTTGTTGGAAAAATAATGTCTCTGCTTTTTAATATGCTGTCTAGGTGGGTCATAGCTTTTCTTCCAAGGAGCAAGCATCTTTTAATTTCATGGCTGCAGTCACCATCTGCAGTGATTTTGGAGCCCCCCCAAAATGAAGTCTATCACTATTTCCACTGTTTCCCCATCTATTTGCCATGAAGTGATGGGACCAGATGACTTTACATTAAAAATTAGTAACACTGTCCATTAAAATTGATTTTTTTGTTATATTTTAATTATAATGTCAATTTTTAATGTATATTTCTGTCAGCATGTATATAAACAGAAGTAGAGGGATCATCAAGAAAATTCCAGTTCAGAAATCTGCTTCTGATTTCTGTGTGTGTGTGCTCAGTCATGTCAGACTCTTTGCAACCCCCTGGACTGTAGCCCACCAGGCTTCTCTGTCCATGGGATATCCCAGACAAGAACACTGGAGTAGGTTGCTATTTCCTCCTCCAGGGGATCTTCCAGACTCAGAGTTCAAACCCCGTCTCTTGGGCCCCCTGTTTTCAGTTGGATTCTTTACCACTGAACCACTAGGGAAGTCTTACTTGGGGCTTTAAAATCAGGAAACCCCACATCTGATTACCTTGTAATCTTCCTTAATAAGGCTCTCTATGCTGCCTCCTTGTGGAACATATTTATATTAGAAAAAAATGTGAAAAACTTTGAAGTGAATAAATGATTACTAGGTACCCTCTCTGTGGAATGCTAGGTGTTGCTAGTGGGCATTTGGGGGCAACCTGCTTCTTTGGGATTGTATACCTTTCACTGTCTTTACTGATCTGGTATACAAATTTGTACAAAAGGAAGTTAACTTGGAAGACTCAAGTCCTTTTTGTTCACACAGATAATTATGTCTGGTGGATGCAATTGATTTCCACCCCAACCCCTCAAGTGTAAGATAGAATTCCAAATATCATCTTTTAATTTATTTTTTATATTTAGCAATTTTGCATGTATTAGTAAGTTTATTTTGGTATTCCTGGTTGCTTCTGTACATTTCTATTCTTACACATCTTTTAAACCAGTTTTAGCATCTTACTGTTTCCTTATCAATTACTGAGTAAAATAAAATCTTTGACTGATGGCTATTTTGCATTTATATGTAAATCATGCTTTTGCCTTTATCACTTGTTAATTTAAAGGTTGAACCTTTTATCCTTGGGCATGGATCGCCCTCCAGATGTTTAGAACATACAGGTCTGGTTGAAAATTCACTATATTTTTCCTCCTTGTAAATATTCAAGTTCAATTGAGAATTTCACTCAGGTGAATAAAATTATTTTACTAGGAAGATCATTGAGTTATTAAGTAAAATAGTTCTTTCAAAAGGTATATAAGAAAGTGAGTTTGGCAAATTGAGCTGATCTCATTTTTTTCACACTATCCATTAAATGCTACATGAGCTTCCCTGGTGGCTCAGATGGTAAAGCGTCTGCCTGCTATGCAGGAGTCCTGGGTTTGATTCCTGGGTCGGGAAGATCTTCTGGAGAATGAAATGGCAACCCATTCCAGTACTCTTGCTTGGAAAATTTCATGGATGGAGGAGCCTGGTAGGCTATAGTCCATGGGGTTGCAAAGAGTTGGACACAACTGAGCAACTTCACTTTCTTTCACTTTATTCTTCTTATGATCAGAAAATTCTATGTCATCGTTAACCTTTTTACTATAAGACAGAATTTTGTGGTGTATATGCCACATAATTATTCACTTATTCTATATAATAATAACCTCTCTGAATTTAAAATGTGCTATATGCCTGTTTATTTTTCTTTTCAGTTAATAGGAGTTATGTGCTTCATTGAAATAAATTAATGTATTGAGGAAAACTTTGCAAACTTTGTGTGCTGGAAATAGATTCCATTTTTCACATTGATATAATGATACATTAAAGAGGAAGAAATTTACTATTCAGACAAGAAAGGGAATCACTTTGACGCAAAGACCTTGAGAAGGTGAAAAAGAATGAACTCTAGAGTACAGAGAGGGATTGGATTTATATAGGAACCTAAACTTCCAGATGTTCAACCTGGTTTTAGAAAAGGCAGAGGAACCAGAGATCAAATTGCCAACATCTGCTGGATCATAAAAAAGCAAGAGAGTTCCGGAAAAACATATATTTCTGCTTTATTGATTATGCCAAAGTCGTTGACTGTGTGGATTACAATAAACTGTGGAAAATTCTGAAAGAGATGGGAATACCAGACCACCTGACCTGCCTCTTGAGAAACCTGTATGCAGGTCAGGAAGCAACAGTTAGAACTGGTCATGGGACAACAGACTGGTTCCAAATAGGAAAAGGAGTACGTCAAGGCTGTATATTGTCACCCTGCTTATTTAACTTATATGCAGAGTACATCACGAGAAATGCTGGGCTGAAAGAAGCACAAGCTGGAATCAAGATTGCCAGCCTCTCGGGATTCCTGGGCTGCAGAGATCATGGCCCTTCCTGGG
Organism: Neotragus pygmaeus; assembly: GCA_006410875.1. Taxonomy (NCBI): domain Eukaryota; kingdom Metazoa; phylum Chordata; class Mammalia; order Artiodactyla; family Bovidae; genus Neotragus; species Neotragus pygmaeus. The sequence continues at coordinate 248,833 of SJYV01003762.1, forward strand.
ATGGTGTATATTCCATCCTGATGGAGGAGATGTCAGGCCCACTCCAGACATCTCTATGGGCTGCACTAGCTCTGAGGTACCCCATCGGGTTCTGCAAGGCTACTTTGGGGCTACATGGAAGCTTAGCTTGCCCCTCTGCCCACGGAGCTACCTCTACCCCCACCCTCCTGCCCTGCTATATGTTGATCCCATCGGTCCCCCATGAACATGGCACAGGCTAAACCCCACCAAGAAGCTGTCTTGTGGAGTCCAGATGAACAACCAGTTTGGAGCTGCAGCACCAACCCAAGTGGGGAGACTCCCCAGTGATGGAGACATCCTAGTTCTACCTCTGGCCTCTGAGAGTGTCTCCAGAAAACTCCAAGCTGACACAGATGGGAAAGTATTGGGTGACATAAAAATACAGAACTGGGGGTCAAAATTCTCTTAGTTCCTGTTTCCCCATGAAGTAGAGCCAAGGAATTAAGTGCAAACTGGCACTTGCCTCAGCAAACACTGGGAAAGCACTGGAGAGCTGAGAGCAGGAAGGGAAGGCAGCTGATAAGGGGCTGGTGGGGAAGCCAGTTCCTACTGTGGACATCTGGAGCTTCACCCACAGCGGCTTCTTAAGGCAGAGGAGAAACTGCACTGTGGACGTATCCCTGGGAGTAGGAGGGGTGTGTGGAGGGTGTCTGTTCCCCAATCCTGCACTGCTGATTGACAGCTGCTTTTGGGGGCCTTAAACTCCAGACACTTCCAGTCCTAAGCAAAGAGGGTAAAACCTTTTTGCTAGAAAGCTGCCTATGGAATCTGGCAATGCAAGGAGGGTTTAGGGGAAAGAATATTCAGGGCCCTGCCGACATCTCTGTATATTCCAGGGTCTCCATTTATAGCTCAGCCCACCTGAGCCTCAGCTCCTGAATCATTAAANGAGACATTACTTTGCCAACAAAGGTCCATCTAGTCAAGGCTATGGTTTTTCCAGTGATCATGTAAGGATGTGAGAGTTGGACTGTGAAGAAAGCTGAGTGCTGAAGAATTGATGCTTTTGAACTGTGGTGTTGGAGAAGACTCTTGAAAGTCCCTTGGACTGCAAGGAGATTCAACCAGTCCATTCTGAAGGAGATCAGCCCTGGATGTTCTTTGGAAGGACTGATGCTAAAGCTGAAACTCCAGTACTTTGGCCACCTCATGGGAAGAGATGACTCTTTGGAAAAGACTCTGATGCTGGGAGGGATTGGAGGCAGGAGGAGAAGGGGAAGACAGAGGATGAGTTGGCTGGATGGCATCACCAACTCGACGGACATGAGTTTGGGTGAACTCTGGGAGCTGGTGATGGACAGGGAGGCCTAGCGTGCTGCGATTCATGTGGTTGCAAAGAGTCAGACACGACTGAGCGACTGAACTGAACTGAATTGAAACACAATATTTAATGATGTGAATGGAATAAAGAAAATATAGGTCAGTAAATAGGATAGTGGTAAGTCCTTAATAACTATTTCTCTTTTCTCTCTGCAGTATGAGGTAAGGGCATCCAATCAGATTGAGACCTATTGCCATTCAGTTGCTAAGTTATGTCTGACTCTCCATGACCCAACCCCATGGACCATAGTGCACCAGGCTTCCCTGCCATTCAGTATCTTCTTGAATTTGCTCAAACTTATGTTCGTTGAACTGGTGAGTCTATCCAGCCATCTAATCTTCTGTTGCCCCCTTCTCCTCCTGCCCTCAATCTTTCCCAGCATCAGGGTCTTTCCCAATGAGTTGGCTCTTCAAATCAGGTGACCAAAATATTGGAGCTTCAGCTTCAGTATCAGTCATTCAAATGATTGTTCAGGTTTGAATTGCCTCTTTAGGACGGACGATTTTATGTCTTTGCCATCCAAGGGACTCTCAAAAATCTTCTCCAGCATCACCTTTTGAAAGTTTCGATTCTTTTGTTCCAACTCTTATATCTGTACATGACTGGAAACACCACAGCTTAGACTATACAGACATTTTTGGCAAACTAATATCTCTGTTTTTGAATCCACCGTCTAGGTTTATAATAGCCTTCCTTCCAAGGAACAAGTGTTTTTAATTTCATGGCTGTAGTCACTGTCTGCAATGATTTTTGAGATCAAGAAAAGAAAATCTCTCACTGTTTCCACTCCTTACCCTTCTATTTGTCTTGAAGTGCTGGGACCAGATGCCATGATCTTAGTTTTAGAATGTTGAGTTTTAAGCCAACTTTTCCACTCTCCTCTTCACCCTCATCAAGAGGCCCTTTAGTTGCTCTTCACTTTCTGCCATTGGAGTGGTATCATCTGCATATCCAAGGTTGATAGTTCTTCCTACAATCTTGATTCCAGTCTGGCATTTCACATCATGTACTCTGCATAGAGTTTAATAAGGAAGGTTAAATAAGGAAAGTGACAATATACATCTTGATACACTCCTTTCTCAGTTTTGAACCAGTCCATTGTTCCATATTCAGTTCTAATTACTGTTTCTTGACCTGCAAACATGCTTTTTCAGGAGACAGGTAAGGTGGTCTGGTATTCCCATCTCTTGAAAAATTTTCCACAGATTGTTGCGATACACACAGTCAAATGCTTTAGTGTAGTCAACAAGGCCTTATTACTTCAGTTTTAGGAATGAAAAGATGATTATTGTTTAGTAAGCAAGTCATATCTGACTCTTTGGGGACCCCATAGACAATAGTCCATCAGGCTCCTATGTCCATAGGATTTCCCCGCTTGCAAGAAAACTTTAGTAGGTTGCCATTTCCTTTTCCAGGGGACATTCCTGACCCAAGGATCAAACCCACATCTCTAGGACTGGCAGATGGTTTTTTTTTTACCATGGAACAACAAGGGAAGCCAAAGAGAAGATAATGCTTACAAGCAATGGCAACCTTATGGGCAGGTGGAAATACATACAAAATATAAGAAAAGACCATCTAGTATGACTAAATAGCTTAAAAATATGTATTAGAAGATTTAAAAGGAGAAAAGAAAAGAATGATAACTTAAAGTTAAATGGCAAGGATCTTGAATGCTTTTTCATCATTCAGTTCAGTCGCTCAGAGGTGTTCGACTCTTTTTCTTAAGCAGTAATTTATTTGTATGTAATGTTAAACTTTTTGACATCATAAGAGCAATGTTTAGAAGTTTATTCAGTGGCTGAATGGCAGACTTGAAATAGAAAAGATGAAAGGCAAATACTTTGCCTGAAAGCTTTTATAATAGTGTATGTTACACTCTGCTCAATATTATGTGGCAACCTGGCTGGGAGGAGAGTTTGGGGAAAATGGTTCCAAGTATATGTATCGCTGATTCTCTTCCCTGTTCACCTGAAACTATCACAACATTGTTAGTCAGCTATACTACAGTACAAAATAAAAAGATTTTTAAAACATAGTGCATGTTTCAGGCCATGAGAACTGAATTAATATACTGCTGGTAAAAAAAAGAAAGAGGAAAAACCTAGGGAAAAGAATTACAGAAAATTGAGGAAGACTTTTTAAGATTTTCTAAAGAAAGATAAAACCTCTGTATGAAAGTTTATTCAAAGAAAAATGTACTACTCAGTAAGTTATAACACAGTGTATACTAAATGAAAGAAGTTTCTACTCTTTTTTTACTAATGATCTAAGGGTAAGATTAAATTTCACTAATGCTATCTTTTCCCTATCATCTTATCACATCATTTCCAATAGGTTCCATAAATATATGCTTAAATAATGAATTTCTAGAAAAAATAGAAAATACACTTTGAGCAAGAATGAGTTTATTCTAAGTATATGAAAAATTAAGCATGCATAATACAAACGGTAACATCTGCTGCTTTATATTCTACACAAGTGAAAAAAATTATGTTTTCTAGCTGCTAGGAACCTTAGTAATCATAATCTATTATTTTAATATAGCAAAAATGCAAAAATATTAAAAGCTAAACAACTTGGCAAGGCTATTTATAGTGACTGATAAAGTTGTCTTTTTTGTTTGTTTGTTACAAAATCTTCTTTATTTATCTTTGGAGGTTTCTGAGATTCAGTTTTTAAAAAATTACTTGAGTCAGGATTTGTGGTTTTGCTCTTCCAGACTGATTTGCTGTATGTGTATGTGCTTAGTCACTCAGTCATGTCCAATGCTTTGCCACATGTTAGACTGAAGCCTGCCAGGCTCCTTTGTCCATAGGATTTTCCAGGCACGAATACTGGAGTGCATTGCCATTTCCTCCTACAAGGCATCTTCCCAACCCAAGGATTGAACCCACGTCTCCTGTCTCTCCTGCATTGCAGGCAGATTCTCTACCCACTGAACCATCAGGCTTTCCCACTGCTTGTTAACAAACAAGAACAAAGTGTTCAGCTGTAAAAGTATAGACATTTCACTGGAGTTATTTTATCAAAAAACTTGTGATATGCCTTCTTATATACCCTAATTCAAGTGTCCTAAGATCATTTCTTCAGAAAGATTTTGAAGTGTCCTTTCTTTCATATCCCCGAGGTCACTTTTTACTGGTCTTGTGACAGTCCTGTAAAAGTCAATAGTTGTGAGACGATTTGAGAGGCATAGATGTAACAGCCAGACTTACTCACCAGACAGAAATTTGATAACCTTCAAAATAGAATCTATGAATGCATAGATAACCAAGCAGGTTTATTTGAAAATCAGATTGATAATTAGTTTAAATATTTAAGATTTAGGCTTCAATAAGATATGTGGTATTCATATTATGTTTCTTTTAAGAGTATGTTTTTGGACTTTTTTGAGTTCTCAGGATGTGTCAGAAAAAAAAATCATGTTATAGATAAGTAAAAATAAAAAAATTAAATTCTATGTTTTCGTAAAGATTTGAAGTAAAAAAATATGGTAAAGAATGTTCTGGCAACAAAAACAAAATGCCAATTAACATTACCCGTCAACAAGGATAATACAAAGAACAAAGTTTGAGTGCTAGCAATGTCTTAGTTTATTATTGGAAGAGTCCAAAGGAACAGAAAGCTGGGGTTCAGTGGGTAGATGCCACATGGAGCCTGGGGCACCCTTGTTCACAGGCTCCTGCCCTCCATTCCTTGAGGAGTGTCCCTCGGGGAATTAACTCTTCTATCTATTATTACATATTTTCCCCAAGATTGTTAGGAGCAAGACCTTTGGAATATTTATTTCCATCGTCTTTGTATAAACTTAAAAATGTGATTAGAGCAAACAGTTTCTTTTCCTTCAAGAACATGTGTTGTCAGATTTCTACTTTTCCAAATACTTAATATCCTTAGTGCTTTATATCTTTTACATTTATTTGAAACACTATTCTTTATTTATGTGCTTCCCTGGTGGCTCAGACAGTAAAATATCTGCCTGCTAATGCAAGAGACCAAGAGACACAGGTTGCATCCTTGGGTCAGGAAGATCCCCTGGAGAAGGGAATGGCTACCAATTCCAGTGTTCTTGCATAGAGAATTTCATGGACAGAGAAGCCTGGCTGGCTATGGTCCATGGGGTCACAAGAGTCAGACACGACTGAAAGACTAACACATTCTTTCACTTTCTCTACTTGCTTCAAAATCAATATTACATTTTAGTTGTGGTTGTTTTTCAGTCGCTAAGTCATTTCTGACTCTTTGACTGTGGACTACAGCATCACAGCCTCATCCCTCCTCCACTCTCTCTTGGAGATCGCTCAAATTCACATCCACTGAGTTGATGATGCTATCCAACCATCTCATTCTCTGTCACCACCTACTCCTTTTGCCTTCATTCTTTCCCAGTATTAGGGTCTTTTCCAATGACTCACCTCTTTGCATCAGCTGGCCAAAGTACTGGAGCTTCAGCATCAGTACTTCCAATTAACATTCCTTAGTTGACTTCCTTAAGTTTTTAAAAGTATAACTTTTTATATAGCACCATTTAATAAAAATAACAATGCCATAGAGACAAAAACCAAAGAAAAACAAAAAGGAAAAGAGACAAGGTGCACATAGGATGAAAAAAGAATAGAAAAAATCATTAAAGCCACCTACCTGGTCCTTCAAAGTTGGTGTGGTTCCTGGAGAAATTGCAGCAGAGTCTGACTCATTTTGCTGAAGAGAATACAGACACCCATTATCAAGTAGAGAACTTTAACTTCCCTTAGTTTTAATAATTCACCATTGCGAAAACTAAATCTATTCCTTGGTATTACATTAAAAAATAATGAAGAAAAATGACTATAGTTTTAAAAGCTTTTTTAATCTGGTTTCCATGCTTATTCTATTACTGCGTTCCAGTAAGTAGACTTGAATATCTCATCTTCTGTGGCTATGTTTTTTTTTTTTTAAAGATAGAAACAGAAAAATAGATTTTATTATGAATTACCCTCCAGAGAATGTCGCTTTGATTGAATTTCCTCTTTGATTTTTCTGGACAAAGGATGATAGTAATTAGAGGAATGTGGGCTAATCTAACTATATATATTATATATTTTTTTAATTATATCAGTTCTTTATGTTTTACTCTAATATCTGATACAAAATCTTAATATAATAAGAAATTACCAAAGCATTTTGTCTGTATCATTCCTGAGTTGTAACTATGAGACTGATTGAAACACCCAATTTTTAAAGCATACACAATGACATTAGGCCATATTATTCAGAAACTGACCCANGATTTTTCTGGACAAAGGATGATAGTAATTAGAGGAATGTGGGCTAATCTAACTATATATATTATATATTTTTTTAATTATATCAGTTCTTTATGTTTTACTCTAATATCTGATACAAAATCTTAATATAATAAGAAATTACCAAAGCATTTTGTCTGTATCATTCCTGAGTTGTAACTATGAGACTGATTGAAACACCCAATTTTTAAAGCATACACAATGACATTAGGCCATATTATTCAGAAACTGACCCGAAATCATGTAAATGTTTCTGGATTTCTTTATAAATTATTATATGAAGTTATACAATGTTAAGAAGAAATCACATCTTTTTCTCTTCCTCTATAAATTCAGAAAAGAAACTGAAGGTACACAGAAGACTATAGTTCATTTAAGTTCAGTTCAGTCACTCATTCATGTTCAACTCCATCAAGGCCTCCCTCAGTTCAGTTCAGTTCAGTTGCTCAGTCGTGTCTGAATCTTTGTGACCCCATGAATTGCAGCACGCCAGGCCTCCCTGTCCATCACCAACTCCTGGAGTTTACTCAGACTCACGTCCATCAAGTCCGTGATGCCATCCAGCCATCTCATCCTCTGTCATCCCCTTCTCCTCCTGCCCCCAATCCCTTCCAGCATCAGTCTTTCCCAATGGGTCAACTCTTCGCATCAGGTGGCCAAAGTACTGGAGTTTCAGCTTTAGCATCATTTCCTCCAAAGGAATCCCAGGGCTGATCTCC
>SJYV01003762.1:267374-310430 GCA_006410875.1 Neotragus pygmaeus
TATATTCAAAAGCAGAGACATTACTTTGCTGACTAAGATCCATCTAGTCAAAGCTATATAGTTTTGCCTGTGGTCACGTATGGATGTGAGAGATGGACTGTGAAGAAGGCTGAGTGCCGAAGCATTGATGCTTTTGAACTGTGGTGTTGAAGAAGACTCTTGAGAGTCCCTTGGACTGCAAGGAGATCCAACCAGTGCATTGTGAAGGAGATCAGCCCTGGGATTTCTTTGGAAGAAATGATGCTAAAGCTGAAACTCTAGTACTTTGGCCACCTCATGCGGAGAGTTGACTCATTGGACAAGACTCTGATGCTGGGAGGGATTGGGGGCAGGAGGAAAAGGGGACGACAGAGGATGAGATGGCTGGATGGCATCACGGACTCAATGAAAGTGAGTCTGAGTGAACTCCAGGAGATGGTGATGGACAGGGAGGCCTGGCATGCTGCGAATCATGGGGTTGCGAAGAGTCGGACACAACTGAGTGACCGAACTGAACTGAACTGAACAAGAATTCGCCACAGTTGTACATGAGTTCCCAATCCTGAACCCCCCTCCCACCTCCCTCCTCATACAATCTCTCTGGGTCATCCCAGTGCACCAGCCAAAAGCATCCTGCATCCTGCATTGAACCTAGACTGGGATTCATTTCTTACATGATATTATACATGTTTCAATGCCATTCTCCCAAACCATCCCACCCTCTCCCTCTCCCACAGAGTCCAAAAGTCTGTTCTATACATCTGTGTCTCTTTTGCTGTCTCACATACAGGGTTATCATTACCATCTTTCTAAATTACATATATATGTGTCAGTATACTGTATTGGTGTTTTTCTTTCTGGCTTACTTCACTCTGTATAATCAGCTCCAGTTTCATCCCCCTCATTAGAACTGATTCAAATGTATTCTTTTTAATGGCTGAATAATACTCTGTTTTGTATATGTACCACAGCTTTCAGAGGTACATAGAAAACAAACCAACTGTGGGATGAAATCTTTGAGGTAATCATGGGTTTTTGCACTTCTAAGCCTAGTGTTCTTTTGATAATGTAGATTGATGTCCATGCCTCTCTGAGTCAGCACTTTGTCAATAAAAATTGTGTCGCTATTTTTCAGAGAAATGGTTCTTTTCCAGATATAGACTGTAACTGCCCTTCATGGAAAGGTGACGCATATTTGTGTGGACATGAGTGCTTTCATATTTGAACAGTCACTGAGTTCAGAGCTGAGATCCAGGGGCCTGCAGACAAGAAGTGAAAGTTGTCTCTGTTTTTGGTCAGAGAAATAACCAAGAATAGAACAAGACTAGATTTGTTGAAGCTCACCCTGATCCATATGATGAAACATGATATATTAATTTTCATCATAGGAAGTAGCACTTAGCTATGCAAGCCAGAAATTTTGGACTCATTCTTCTCTTTTCCTAAACAAATGACATCAATCCATCCATGTGTCCTATCAATTCTATCTCTTTAATGTTTTTAAAATTAAGTCTTTCCTGGAACTTCCCTCATGGTTCATTGACAAAGACTCTGTGCTACCAATGCAGGTAGTCTGGGGTTCAATCCTGGTCAGGGAACTATATCTCACATGCTGCAACTAAGACCTGGTACAGACAGGTGCTTTCTATTAGCACCCACAACTACCACTATGCCCTTGGTTTAAGCATTTCTCATCTACTTCACTTACTATGTAGTGGTTTTACTAACTGGTTTTCTTGACTTTCTACTCTTGCCCTCTCTAAGGCACTCTATTCCAAGAATAATACATGAGACTGTCTGTTCTCCAGATTAGTGTTGTTGAATAGAACTTTCTGCAATGATAGGCTTGTTCTATATCTGCAACATCTCTTATGATGACAACTAGCCACTTGAAATATGGCTAGTGAGATTGAAGAATTAAATTTTTAATCTTAATTAATTCAAATTTAAAGTTAAATAGCCATACTTGGGTGGGGCCATCCTACCAGACAATACATCTCTAGGATGTAAACACTGTAAAGAAGACTTTTCTTCATTATCCGAAATTGATTATTTGTTATTTGTTTCTAAAACCTCATGTGCACATTATGCTTTAATGTACTTAATTTCTTTACTGATATGTCTCACTCGATAGGTCATAGCTTCTTGAGGTCATGAATCTTACCCATGAAATAAAAGCAAGAAAAACAATAACCTCAACAGCAACAGTTGAGTTCAATTACCACTTACCTCCTTTCCCTATGTTCCTGCTTTAGTCTCTGAAAAGATTCCACAATTATTCCATTTTCTTGGAAACACCATTGGAAAAACATCCTTTCCATTACTCTACCATTTAATTTGCACTTCTTTATTGAGGGAAGATTATTATTACTGTATAAAGCCTAATATTCATTGGACTACATCATGTGTAGCAATATGAGGGCTTACTTCGCTTCAAAAGTTGGTAAGAAATAAACAAATATTTACCAGGCTTTGGGGCAGCCTTCTAGAGGAAGGGTTGATGACTCAGGCTGTGTCAATGATGTTCTAAGAACTGTGCTGGATGGTAGGGATACCAGCAGTCACCAAAAGAGACCAGATTTCTACTTTTATTGAGCTTATGTTAAGGGGGAAAGAAAAATAATAAAGAAACAATGAAATAGGCAACCAAAATAAATACATATTTACAAGGTTCTTTGAAAAAGATTGGGCATGGTGTGATACTTTTAGACAAGCTGAGTAACTCAGCAGACATTTAGTCAGAGTCCTTAAGAATAAGAAGCCATGCAAAATTTTGGGGAAGGGGTGTTTCTGGTGTAGGAATTAGCATGTATTAATATAAATATCCTGGGGTAGACAGTAACTTGCAGATCTATGTGACAAGAACATAGACTGTGAGATGAGTGAAATATTCAAAGTAAATTTATTATTGTCTATATGGCTCAGTGATACAGAATCTGCCTGTCAATGCAGGAGACACAAGTTCAAGCCCTGGATCGGGAAGATCCCCTTGAAAAAGGAAATAGAAACCCACTCCAGTATTCTTGCCTGGGAAATCCCACGTACAGAGGGGCCTGGCAGGCTACACAGTCCATATGGTGTCAGAGATGGACATGACTTAGTGTCTACACAACAACAACAACAACAGCAAGTATTTACTGCAGATGAAGAGGCTGAGGCATAGATGTACACACCAACTTTCCCAAGGTCATACAACTAGCAAGTGAGGACGCCAGATTTTGCACTATGTCTGTAGAACCCCAGAGCCCATGTTCTGGATCATGAGTGCCTAACATAAAAGGTGCTTAAATAAATGAGATGAATAAATGAGTTTGGGAAATGGGATTTCTATAGATAATTAAAACTTACCTGATCAGCCAAAATATTAATGCTGGTCTAAAAATAGGAATGACACTTAAGGTAAAAGGCATGTGAATGAGAGCCATTATAGTAGTCCAGGCATATGATGCCAGCAGCTAGGGACAAGCTTGAGTTTAGATTTAAGATGATAAACTTGTGCTAAAAATCCTGTTGTGAAAGCAAGCTTATTACATTTCACATACATATAATTTATTAGCTGGATGACTCCTTACTATTTTTTTTCAAGCTGTTCTCTATGATAATACCATTGTTTTAGACACATAGTACAATTTGTCTACTGCTTAGAATAGTTTTCCATTTACTTCATAACAAAATAGAAATCAATTGATGTTATCTTTAGATTCCACTACATTATGAAGCTATCACCATTAATATATTGTATCTACTGACCATGAGATACAAGAAGTTAATCTCCTAAAGTAGTATCTCCTTTGGAAAAATAATGAAAATAGTAGGAAAGCCCTATCATGAATTGCTTGCTTACCAATACAAGATGTCACTGACTAGAGGATATTCCATGATTGAGTCATGATTTTAAATATTTTATGGTAGTAGCTCCTTAAGAATTTAATGATGATTGTGAGTTTTCCTTTCCAAATTCCAAGTTTTGCGATTTTTCCAACTTCCCTGAAGCTATCATTCATAAGTATTAAACAATATTAAAAAGGTTAATAATATCTGTTTTAAGGACTTTGGTTCTAGGTCATTTTTTCAGAAATATCTATGCAAAATTACCATATGTTTTTTCTTCATTTGATGTATTCTCTAATTTTTGAGTCCTAGACATATGTACTTCTATCTTTATAGTTATCTTTTCCACCTAACAGTATTCGTAGAGGTTAGCAAAATGTGTGTGTGTTGGGGGTAGGGCAGGGCACGCACACGCTGAATGTTTTCTGGATTTTCAGTCTTATTTTCTGGCCTTGGCCTTTTCCCCTCAGTTCCTCAGGGTTGATGCGTTGTGCTGATGGGTTCATTTCTAATAAGATGCTCACTCCATCAATAGATACTTGTTACATGTTTATTTTTCTCAGAAAATAGTTGCCTTCCTTGGTTACGAATATTTGAAGAACTCTATAACTTTTATTTATTAAAAATTTTTTTTTTTTTTACCTTATTTTACTTTACAATACTCTATTGGCTTTGCCATACATCGACATGAATCCACCACAGGTTGGATCACACATTTGCCAGGGTAGTAACTTTTGTTTTAGCATCTTACTCAGCAGCCTCTTATTTTAGGGCCATATCTTAAGTATCAGAAAATAATAACATATGATACATATTTCAAAGAGAATGGATTTGAATAATTCATTCTTATCCGTCTTAGGGACCACCTGACTGCATGCAGCTGCATTGTAATTGTGCTATTGCATTGGTTCCCAGAAAAAGTAGGCATGCGTATAGATGGATCATTATTCAGATACAATGCACTGAAGCAGTGTAAACCCAGAGTGGATATGGTCTTGTCATTGCTTGCCTATAGTAACAATGTTTGAGAAAATATAGCATTCTTATGGTTAACTTGAGACATGTTCTCACAGATGACAATACACTCTTGCAATTATCATGTAGTAGTAGTAATAATTCAAAGAAGGCAATGGCACCCCACTCCAGTACTCTTGTCTGGAAAATCCCATGGACGGAGGAGCCTGGTAGACTGCAGTCCATGGGGTCGCTAAGAGTTTGGCGTGACTGAGCGACTGCACTTTCACTTTTCACTTTCATGCATTGGAGTAGGAAATGGCAATCCACTCCAGTGTTCTTGCCTGGAGAATCCCAGGGACGGGGGAGCCTGGTGGGCTGCCGTTTATGGGGTCGCACAGAGTCAGACATGACTGAAGCGACTTAGCAGTAGCAGCAGCAGTAGTAATAACTACTACCAGCTAAAAGGATTCCATGCTCACATATTCAGGAGTGTATTTAATTTTCTGTTTCCTACTTTAATGTTTCCTACTCATTGTTATTTTTGATTTTTAAATTATTTTTCTATATTTGCTGGTAATATATCTAAGAAACATATTTAATGTGAAACTAATAAAATTTTACAAGTTTTAGATGGAGGTGAGGGTGAAGAAAATTTAAAACATAAATTTTAGATATCTACTTTGTTAACTGTATATTAGGAGGTTATCTTCTAGTGTGAGTATGGAATAAGATATAAGGTGCGTTGAAGATAAGGAAGTCAGTTTGGGATATGCTGATTTTAAAGGCACACATTGCAGTCAACTGGATTTAGTAAAAATTTATCTACATGGAGCTATATTTTTGGAGAAAGACTGGCACTGGAGATTTAGAATGAAAAGCCATTCTCATATATATTAAAACTGAAGACTTGTGGGTTGATATAACTTTTAAGGGAAAGCACACTGCATGAGATGGGAAGAGTACTCATAATCTCAGTAATTATTAATAAAAGGAAGGTAGAATAATAAAACATAGTGGAAAGGATTGAAAATAATTGGCTAGAAATGTAAACAAACAAAAAATACTGAGATCTTAGATCCCAAAAAAGGGAGGGTACTTAAGTTGGACATCAAATCAAAAAGGTCTTAATATTTTTGTGACATTACTCAAGATAAGAATAGAAGGGTTGAGGAAAGAATGTCAATAAAATATTGCATCAGGCCTAAGGGCCATAGGGGGGATGTTTGAGCACTTGATCACTTTTAAGTAATTACAGGAAAAAACACCAATACACTATTCTGCTTTATCTATGTTAACTCTAGTTCAGAAGAATTAAATATTAATGAAGGAAAATTAATCTGTATAGAGGTAGTGAGCAATTACATGAAGAAAGAATGATGAAAATGATCCAATGATGGCATCCCCTGTCACCCCCTTCTTCTCCTGCCCTTCATCTTTCCCAGCATCAAAGTATTTTCTAAGGAGTTGACTCTTCAAATCAAGTGGCCAACATATTGTAGCTTTAGCAACAGTCTTTCCAGTAAATATTCAGGGTTGATTTCATTTAGGATTGATTGCTTCGATCTCCTTGCAGTCCAAGGTACTCTTAAGAGTCTTCTCTAGCACCACAATTCAAAAGCATAAATTCTTCGGTGCTGAAACTTCTTTTTGGTTCAACTCTCACATCTGTACATGACTACTAGAAAAACTATAACTTTGACTATGTGGACCTTTGTTGGCAAAGTGATGTTTTTGTTTTTTAATATGCTGTCTAGGTTTTTCATAGTTTTCCTCCCAAGGAACAAGTGTTTTTTAATTTCATAACTGCAGTCATCATCCACAGGGACAGTGATTTTGAAGCCCAATGGGAAAAAAAACGTCTGTCACTCTCCATTTTTTCCCTCTTCTATTTGCCAAGAAGTGATGCGGCTGAATAGAGTAGGAAATAGCAACCTAGTCCAGTATTCTGGCCTGGAGAATCCCATGAACAGAGGAGCCTGGTGGGCTACAGTCCATCAGTCACAGAGTGGGAAACAACTGAAGTGACTTAGCATGCACATACAATGGGACTGAATGCTATGATCTTAGTTTTTTGAATGTTGTTTCAAGCCAGCTTTTTCACTCTCCTCTTTCACTCTCATGAAGAGGCTCTTTAGTTCCTTTTCATTTTCTGCCATTAGAGTGGTATCATCTGCATATCTGAGGTTTTTTATGTTTCTCCCTGAAATCTTGATTCCAGCTTGTGATTCATCCAGGCCTGCTTTCCCCATGATGTACTCTGCATGGAAATTAAATAAGCAGGTTGAAAATATATAGCTTTTCCCAATTTTGAACCAGTCCATTGTTACATGTTCGGTTTGAACTGTTGCTTCTTGACCTTTGTACAGGAGATAGGTAAGGTGGTCTGGTACTCCCATCTCTAAAAACGTTCCACAGTTTGTTGTGATCCACACAGTCAAATGCTTTAGTGTTATCAATGAAGCAGAAGTAGTTGTTTTAGTGGAACTCCTTTGCTTTCTCCATGATTCAACAACTTTTGAAAATTGGATCTCTGGTTCTTCTGCCTCTTCTAAACCTAGCTCATACATCTGGAAGTTGTTCATGTACTGCTGAAGCTTAGGTTGAGGGATTTGAGCATAACCTTGCTAGCTTGTGAAGAGCTCAATTGTACAGTAGTTTGCATATTCTTTGGCATTGCTCTTCATTGAGATTGGAATTAAAACTGACATTTTCCAGTCCTGTGGCCACTATTGCATTTTCCAAATTTGCTGACATACTGAGTGTGGCACTTAAACTGCATCATCTTTTAGGATTTGAAATAGCTCAGCTGGAACTCCATCACCTCCACTAACTTTGTGCAGAGTAAAACTTCCTAAGGCCCATTAACTTCACACTCCAGGATGCCTGGCTCTAAGTTAGTGACCACATCATCATGGTTCTGCATTATTAAGTCCTTTTTCGTACAGTTCTGCATATTCTTGCCACCTCTTCTTAATATCTTCTGCTTCTGTTAGATCCTTACCATTTCTGTCTTTTAGTCTGCCCACCCCTGCATGAACTGCTCCCTTGATATCTCCAATTTTCTTGAAGAGACATCTAGTCTTTTCCATTCTACTGCTTTCCTCTATTTCTTTGCATTGTACATTGAAGAAGGCCTTTTTGTCTCTCCTTGCTATTCTCTGGAATTCTGAAGTTAGTTGGGTTTTCCTTTCCCTTTCCTTCTTGCTTTTCACTTTTCTTCTCTCCTCAGCTATTTGTAAAGCCTCCTCAGGCAAGTACTTTCCCTTCTTGCATTTCTTTTTCTTGGGGATGGTTTTGGTCCCTGCCTTCTGTACAATGTTGCAAGCCTCCATCCATAGTTCTTCAGGCAGTCTGTCTACAGATCTATTCCCTTGAAGCTATTCCTCACTTCCACTGTATAATCACAAGGGATTTGATTTAGGTCATACCTCAGTGGCCTATTGGTTTCCTTACTTTCTTCAGTTTAAGCCTGATTTAAAATAAGGAGTTGATTATCTGAGCCATAATCAGCTCCAGGTCATGTTTTTGCTGACTGTATAGTGCTTCTCCAATTTTGGCTGCAAAGAACACAATAATCTGATTTTGATATTGACCGTCTGGTGATGCTCATGTAGAGTCATCTCTTGTGTTGTTGGAAAAGAGTGTTTGCAATGAGAAGCATGTTTTCTTGACAAAATTCTGCTAGACTCTGACCTGCTTTATTTTGTATTCCAAGATCAAATTTGCCTGTTACTCCAGGTATCTCTTGACTTCCTACTTTTGCATTCCAGTCCCCTATGATGATGAGGACTACTTTTTTTAGTGTTAGTTCTAGAAAGTCTGGTAGGTCTTCATAGAATCAGTCAACTTCAGCTTCTTCAGCAACATTGGTTGGGGTATAGACTTGGATTACTATGATGTTGAATTCTGTTATTTTTGAGTTTGTACCCAAGTACTGCATTTTGGACTCTTGTTGACTATGAAGAGTTCTGACAAAATTTGGTCCACTGGAGGAAATGGCAACCTACTCCATTATTCTTGCTTGAAGACCCTCATGAATGGTATGAAAATGCAAAAAAGTGTAGTAATGCAAGGACATGCAATCTATGATGAATTCTTTAAAAAAAATTAAAATCTGAGTTTGATTCTCCTCAATCTGTAAGTCCAACTGGCAATTTACATGAAATAAAGGGAACATTTGGATACTGACTTAACAGTTAAGGAAACTGTAAGTAAAAGGTATGATAAAATGGGAATACTGATTGGATATTTGAAAATATTATGAAACTTGAGGTATGATAATAGTGTTATGATTATATATTTAAAATAATCTATTGTGGACCTGCACACTGAAATATTTATTTATGAAATGATATAACTTCCATGCTTTCTTTTTTTAATATAGGAGAGAGAGTGAAGTTACATACAAAACAGGATAGACATTGAGTTTATAATATGTGAAGCTAGTTTACATGACAAGTGAATTTATTAAACTTTTATCAAATTTTATATGCTTGAAAGTTTTGATAATATTAGGTTAAAACAAATATTGAATGAAAGAAACAATTACAGTGAAATTAGAGGAAGAGATAAGAAAGTTCAAGTTTTTCTCATATGTCTTGATAGTGAAGGGATGATAGGGTAGGAAATATAAAGATGCATAGTATTTACTGAAGCATTGTTGTGTAACAGATACTACATTCACTCTCTATTTCAATATTCTTAGGTTATTTTAACAGTTATTTCCTCATTAATAGTTGAGATACCTGAAGGCAGGGAGGTGAAATGATTTGCCTGAGTTCACACAATTATTAAGTGACATATCAAGTTATAACATGCTGGCTCCAGACAACCACAGTGTTATGTACTCCCTCACAATGACGTAGAAGATGAAGTAAAAGGAGTCAGCGAGACTGGCAGCTGAAGATATTCAAGAGCAGGACCAATGGATGGAACAGATTCAAAAATATGCAGGAGAGTATCATCTGAAATTTAGGGGCAAAAAGGTTAACTTTAAAAGAGAGAAGGGATATATTATGTGATCTAGATTAAAATCACTTAACCTTGAAAAAGCTTCATTTATGCCTTTGATCAAAAGTGAAACAGAATAAATGTCTCAAAGAAGTGTTGTGAGCATTGAATGAAGAGTTTTACTTTCGGGAAATTTAGGATTACTAAGAAACCTCAAATTGAAATTAATAATCCCAACATATTTGTATTTGTCATAGCTATTAAAAATTGGAGGGATGACTTAAAAACTATTGCTATGAAAACAGTCATCTATATTTCAGCATTTCTGCCAACTTTATCCAAATTTATTAATTTTAGGTGCTAAGTTCAAGCAAGTGCATTTAATATTTTATAAAACTCTTCTAAATTTGGCTATTGTGGATTTTCAGAAATATCAACTTATTTTACTTTTGGTAGTAACAGTTTGGCAGTAAATCACCTGTAGACTTCAACGTTTTATAGGGAAATTCAGATATCATAGATAGAATTTAGTATAATATTACAATTTCCTAAGCTTGTAGGTGAGAAAACATATATTAGAAAAATACACTGAATTATATTGTTACTACTCAGTGGAAGAATCACAAATAAGGAAAAACAAGATGTTTTTTGACTCCCAAGGTCTAGCTTATTCTAAAAACTGAGTATGTTAGAAATGTAATCCATCAGATTCTGGCTTCCAGCCAAGGTTTACATTTTGCTTTGAAAAGTGTGAACACCATTTTTTATCACTAACCTTTAGTTCTGGCATCAGTTAAATTAGCAGGTTGGCTTAAATTAGTCCATTATGTACATGGCACAATATGGAATCAGAATAGTGTGGCAGAAAGTATCAGTACATGGGTTTGGTCTCAAATAAATGTGGGTTTCATCCTGTCTTTGAAGAGAAGTCATACTTTGGGTAATTTCTTAACTGGTTTGAGTCATTGTTTCCTTATCAGTAAAGCAGAGACAATAACATGTACCTTAAAGGTAAATGTAAAAAATTTTAATACAAAATAGTGCTTTCTTATTATATGCTAATTAGCCTTTCCATCACTATCCCATCACTTCAACCTGGTCAAGAGTGTCTACTTGAGGGAAAATTCTTTTTATCACAAGATCTTTATACCTCTGTAGCACAGCAAGAACAAGACTAGACTACTTGCTCTGAGAAAGTACTCATAGTCTTCACATGAGAGTAAAGCAAATATCAAATGTTATCCCTTATCATAGTGATTTTTTTTTTTTTTTTGCACAGGCAAAGGGGTTAGGGATTATTTCCACAGGCATGGTGACGTTACCTTTTATGAATGTAAATGCAAACCAAATACAAATATGATTCATTCCCTTGAATACAGTAGATTGTTTGCTATGCTCTTTACAGAAGGAGACCAGTATGATACAATACACAGAGAAGAGAGCATTTGCATTTAATGATAGTCCTGTAAGAATGCAACCCCTCCACCCTATGCCGTAAGCACATGCTTGTTGATGAGAAAGGCATTAAAAAGTCTTTTTGCAGATAGTACACAGTTTTCTGCCTTTTTTTAAGTACAGTTGTATAACACTGTCACAAACTTCTAATTAGGTTTCACATAATTATGTTCATGTACAATAATCTCAGTGTCAAACTCTAGTTGCAAAATATATTTGAATGCAAAGATTCATGAATATGTCTTTCAGGGAATGGATGCTGATTGCATTTTAATATTTAGCATAAGAAATCCCAACATGTTTATCAGAAGGAACTGAAATCATTATACAAAGACTGCAAGTTTAAAGTCTTTTGGGGCAGGGTTAAGCATGACAATTGGAATGAACTGTATTCAAAGGGATTTTTATTTTCTGAAAAAATATAAAATTTTGTATCTTACACTACAAAAAACATGTACACAAACCAAATGCACAGACAACTTCAAATGGAGAAAAAAAATACAGAAATGCTAGTTCTTCCTTGAATTAATGGTGAGGCATGGATTTGAGCAATCCCAGTGCCTAACACAGGTTAAAATAACTCTATACAGTTGCTTGTAATCTGCCTGAAACTAAAACATTAAAATAAACATATTAACAAATGACTGAGTCTAAGTTTTATTTCTCAGACTATTATAAATTAAATTTACACACTTTTAAAAAATAATTAATTGTAAAGCTAATAGCAGTCTAAAGAAGAACAAATATGTTGACCACTGAGACTTCTACTGTTAAGACAGCCCAGCCTGAATAAACATGACATATTTTGCCACCATCAACTTTTTTCATTTACATTTAGAAGAAACAAATGACACTTGATTCTGATTATTATAAAAGACTCTTTTAAAAAAAGAATTGGTGTCTTTTCCTAAGCAATAATTATGTGGTCATTCTGAACAAGAACATTCAATCATCTATGTGTAAAAAGACTTTTTCATAAATCAACAAGAAATGAAAAGAAAGTTCTTCTCTATTTCTTCTTTGATACATTACTATATAATTAACAGTATAATAGAGAAAATATTCAATGTAACCAGCTGTGCTACAGAGTTGAAAAAATGATGACTTATTCTAGTTATTAATTCCAAATAAAACTAGCACTTTGTTTAGTTTATTCATTATCATCATCATCATCTTATTGTACCTACTTTTATTTTGAGGTTACACATCTGGCAGGACATAAGCAAAGACAGTTTGCTATCATACTTAGCTTTCTTTTTTCTTATTTTTAGAAAGAACAAAATGAGAAAAGAGTCTTATTCTACTATGGAACATCATAATCTAGTAAATTTCTAACATCTGACTCAACTGGCATTTGCCATCCAACGCACGATTACAGTAAAAAAATGTCTTCCATAGGTAAGTATCTCTGCTTGTGCTTCTGAGAGCCCATTTTACATGGGAGTGGTTTTCACATGGAGATTAAATAGCAGACATGCAAACAAATTAAGTGCTCAATGATATTAATTTTCCATTTAAACTTGAGATAAGAAACTATTTCTTTACCATTGCGCACTGGTTAGAACTCTTACAAACTGAGTTAAGGTTGTTCTGTATTGTTTTTGGCAACTCTAAAACTAAGAATATTGATCACATGTAAGTTTAGATAGAATGTTTGAATATAATTTTTACAGTAATTCTACAACTTCAGAATACTGACTTGGTGATTAAAACACAAGAAGTAAAACACAGGCACATTAATTTTTTTTAAATGGGACAATCAAAAATTTTACCTTTTAACATACAATGCATACATTTTCAACGGTCAAGAAGAGAAACTGAGTATGTCATTTTTACATGCGAGCAAATGGCAAGATTAGAAAACAAATTATGACTGATAAAAGTAGTCATTGAGGACTTCAACAGGTATCAGTAAGTTGAAAATTATTTTCTGCTTGTACACCTTTTTCAAAGTTAAATACTGAGAAAGACTTATGGTCTAAAGGTATTGCTATTGTTAAAATAACGTTATGTTTAATTTGACAAATCTATCTCATGTACTAAAATTATTGAATCTGTGTTTTACTTTTGGTTGTCTGCTGGGTGACAATATTAACCAAAAGGATAAGAAATCACACAATCAAGATTTGTCAAACCTTGCCCTGGGTTACTGCCTCACTGTATTTCACAAAAGCTGCTTCTCTCCTTGTTCCACTTCTCACATTTATAGATGAGATTGGCACTTCCCAATTGGTGACATATCCAGTGGTGAACAAATATTTTAGAAATAAATTATTTCCTCTTTTTTGAGGAGAAGTACATCATATAAAATCATGTTGACATTCCTTAGAAAATCTCAACCAAAGTGAGATAGGGATGAAAGCTATGTGTTTATTTAACTTTCATCTCAATTTACTTTTGAAAATATATATCAAGGTGGCAAAAGAAGCAAACAAATTTAATTAAAATTAATTTAAAATATTATCTTATGAAAAAGAGAAAACCTTCATTAAAACATCAAATTCCAATCACTTAGATACACTCCATCCTGACCATGCAATCATCTTTGAACACATAAAGCTGGAACAATTTAAATATATTTGTTATGTATAAGTAACTGGCCAGTCCATCAAATTTAATTTTATGGTAGTTTACCTTTTAAGTTAAAAAAATCTATTCTTACTTGAAGTTTCTCAATTGTTACTTTATCACTTAGATTAGGTTGGTTTTACAAAATTCAATAAGTGCAACATAATCTCTGATTATTTTGTACAAAAAGAATTAGTTTACTATTTTTCCTGAAATGAACAAATGCATCTGTCATAAAAGTGATGCCTGCTTACTTGTGATTTCATCAAGACAAAGTTGTACCCATCTCTAGTTTCTTCAGAAATCTCACTAAACTAAAATAATTAAGCATAGTCTGTGTGGACCCATGGTACAATATATACCTATAAAGTATTATAGCTCTATTTGACATGACTCAATATATCATTTGAAATTGTTTAAAATTCTCTCCCTTTTTCTCCCTATATTTTTTAGCAAAGAGCTACTTAAGTGAAGGTGGGTAGAGTAAAAGGAAAAATTTATTCCTATACATGCTAAAGTTTGACTGAAACAGGTGTTTGGGAAAGAGAGAGGGAATACTGACAATATAATGCAAGTATGTTCCTTATGGATGTCACAAATCCAGGCTACCCCAATACACTATTGCTTTTGACAATCTGAAGTAGGCTGTATTTTGTTTAAATGCTGTGCTTCTTGAACAATCATGTCATTTCATGATTTATAAAGCATAATAATACAAAAGAACTTGGTTATTTCACCAAGGAGCTTAGTTTTGTTCAGGTTCTAATAAATGGTTTAATTTGTATTACAGCACAAATATCACTCTTCACCAAGTTCAATTGAATAGCACATTAGATTGGCTCCTCAAGATCAATTCAATGTAACTGAAAACAAGATAAAATCACCAAAGGATAAAGCAGCCATCAACAAATAAAACTGGTCAAGTCTTGCCAGAGAGAAAATTCTAAAAGGATAAAAAATATGGATGTATTTGACATCATTCTATTTCTGCTTTAGTATCAAAATTTATAGAGCCGGGCCACAAAGGAAATGGTTACAAAGGATTAACACTTAGGAGTAATGCTTGGTGCTATGTGCTGGATTTAACAATATTAACAGAAGTCTGCACAGTTAAATCCTTCTACATCCTGCTGAAAATGTGCCCTTTGGTGTCAACTTTGCTTGACAAGATATTTTCTGGGACTCAGAAAGGTGAAATTTCTTACAGGGGTGCAAGATTAATGGCTAAAAGAACTGCATTGTCACAGATATCACAAAATGTTTTTAAAACACCAAAGGGGATTTAGTCTTATAGACATTTCCTGTTACTGAATAGAGAGATTTAGTAGCTTTTGGATACATGAGAGGAAAAAAGACACAAGCTTGTGTTAGATTTTGTTTTACTGCTTCCCTATTTCTCCTATTTCTAATATACCCTGGAATGCTTGTTCCTGAATGTTGCTAAGATTAAAATATTATTAACAATGCAAGCTGAATGGTAATACACACCTGTGCAAGCCACACACACACAAAGCTCCAACTTAAATTGATTCCTGGGTATACAGCAAATTATACAGTATATACACATTTATTACCTAGTAGTATCTAGAAGAGCAACTGAAAGTAAACTTCATAACACAGAAAAATAAATATACACCCTGTATTGTACTTGTCCATGATCAAGCAACATGTTTATACACTAGTTCCTATAACTTAACGCTGTGTAACAGCATTTAAAATTACAAAAGAAGAGATCTATTTAGAAATTATCTAACCATATTGCTCTTCGATACACTTATGTAGACAATTAAGACTTGAAGTAAACGTCAGTAAATTGCAGCTTTTGTTAGCCTACAGATGGCTATCAAACTTTCCTTTCAAGTAGATCCCTGGAAGTTTTGAAAGGGGCTGCCTTCATTCAGTCTAAAAAGGTGCTATATATAGTTATATATTTCATGTATAAAATTTTGTATTAAGTAGGGAGAAGGATTTTGTTGTTTTAATACAAGATAGTGTTTAAACTTCATGTTCTTATTCCATGCAGGTTATATTTGCTTCATGAAAAATGAAGACACCAAGAGGAAGATAAAGAGATTTTTAGTAAAACACTGATTACAAATTCTGTGGCTGAAAGAAATGCTCTCTTAATGTTTAGAAATCACTGAGTTTTCCCTTTTTCCCTTTTGTTTTTTGTTAAAATAAATCTCAGAGCTTGTTTACAAAGTGCAGAGTCATTCACTTGATGAAGTGACAATAAACTGAAGTTACAATGGCACCATCCCGTTGACCAGCTGCACCTTCATTTCTTGAAGGCTGTTCATAATCTTCTTCTGGTGACCAACAAGAGTCACTCCAAGCCGTCTCAAATCCCTGCATGAAGAAAGCACACATTGGATGTATGTATTGACTCAGTTTGTAGCACAGCACAATACCTCACGTTGGCAAAGAGGCAAACCTTTTGCAGAAGCTAATTAGATTATAGTCCCAATTTAGATATATGGGGTCCAATTTTCAAATGCAGGCTCTAGAATTATACCTTAAAATCTATTTGCAGTCAAAAAATATTTACAACAATAAGTGATATATATATATATATTTGCCCTCCCCTTTTGGATGATTTTTCAGATGGCACAGAGCAGGGAAAAAACAAATTTGCACATGTTTCCAATACATATTTAAATTAAAGGGTATAATTTCATTGCATGGTTTTGAAAACGTAGACTTACAATATGAGCAAGCACTTTTTATTTTACTAAAAGAAGTAAGAATAAAATATACTTAAAAAAATTTCATCGCTAAGCAGTCGAAGACCAAGCTATTCAAATGACTCAAATTAGTACAACCATTTTATATATTGGGTATCTTCAGGGGATAATCATCACTACATTGCTCTGATAATGCTTAAAATATTTTATTTTTTACTTGGAATCCATAGTAGCACAGGTTTCTTTCTTTATCAAATATATCTTGGTTCTATTGGTGTTTAGAGAATTCTGAAGATTACACGCTATCAAGACATCTTTTCAAAAGACATTTTTATATTATTTCTTTTTAACAAGCTTATTATTCAAAATAAACTTACAAATGTTTAGATTCCTAAACTAATAGCATATTATGACAAGCCAGAGCTTATAGTTTTAAAATATTATTTCCCAGGATATCCAAGAGTTCTATTTTCCCAAAATATACATTTGACAAATATAATAACTCAGATGTTTGACAAATAACAATGTTAATAATAAAAAACTGAGCATTAGCAATTCAAGATTTTTCAATGACAAGATTTTCAAATGTTTGCCATGTTAGATTTCTTTAGATAATTACTCTGCTTAACACATTATGTTAAAAGGAGAATATTTTTGCATTTGGTAATTGTACTAGTTTCAGACTGTCTTAGAGTTCTTTATAATTGGATTCAACTGCACTGGAATTATAGGTAAAACTGAAGAGTTTTGGACACTCAAAAAAACTCTTAATTATCATAATGTAGAAATTGAGTAAATGGGTACTTACGCTCTATGTGTATTAGTATTGGAAATATTATTTATCTAAGAGATCTGGATTTGATCCCTGGGTCAGGAAGATACCCTGGAAGAGGCAAGCCCACTCCAGTAGCCTTGTCTGGAGAATCCCATGGACAGAGGAGCCTGGTAGGCTACAGTTGGTCCATGGGGTCACAAAGAGCTGGACACAACAGAGCAGCAGAGTTGAAGCGACTTAGCAGCACCAGCAAGTAATACATTAGGTGTCTTTTTCTTTTTATATTTTGTTGATTTCTTAAGAGAGTTTTAGCAAATGGCAAATAGCTAAAGAAAAGGCAATGAACACTTACGGTGGAAATATTTCTTTCTTTGAATGTAAATGTGAAGCATTTAATTTAGAAATTATTATAGCTACAAGACACCAGAGTATAATAAAATTAAGAATAATGAGGCAAGGAAGACAATCATCAACAAAACTTAAAAGCTAGTAAAATTTCGGTTTAAACAAAATCATATTGTTAATTATGAAGGGGCTTCCTTGGTTGCTCAGCTGGTAAAGAATCCGCCTGCAATGAGGGAGACCTGGGTTTGATTCCTGGGTTGGGAAGATCCCTTGGAGAAGAGAGCGGCTACCCACTCGAGTATTCTGGCCTGGAGAATCCCACGGACCATATAGTCCATGGGGTCAAAAAGAGTCCGACATGACTGAATGACTTTCACTAGTCATGAATAGATTGTAAAGCAGCAAATGGCAGACTAACATAGGAACAAAAGAGATTTGAGTTTAATCTTGTCTTTTTTCAATTAAATCAGGGTTTCTGAGCCTTGCCCCACCCATATTAACATTACAGGCTGGATAATTCTTTGTTTGTAGAGGCTACCTTGTGCATTGAAGGACATCTACCAGCATGCCTTACCTGGTCCCACTAAATACCAGAAATACTGGATGGCCACTGGCCCTTTGTCGTAACAAGACAAAATATCTCCAGACATTGCAAAGTGTCCCTTGAGTGGAAAAATCTCCCCTGGTTAAGAAGCATTGCAATAAATATAACAATTAAGATGTCCTCTTCCTATACACTAGGAAAATATATAAGCAACAAGATATAGATTTTTGTTAACTTCCTTTTATAGATGAGAAAAGAATTTCTCATTTCTCTGAGATACAATATTGAGCAAAGAACTTTAAATTACATGCAAATGTTTATTAATCTGTGAAATGAGAAATCTGTATATATAACATCAAATATCCAGAATTCCAAAACAAAGAAGATATCTAATGAGGGAAACTAAACACATAACTATTTGACTGAATCTGTGGTAATCCAGTTTATACTTCATGGCAACTACAGTTATGGGCTAATTAACACTGTCATATTTCCACATGTAACATGTATTATGAATTATGAAGACAATGTATGGGTGCTCACTACCAACTTTTGGACTTAGGTCAGGAGAAATGGCTTCCCTGGTGGCTCAGAGGTTAAAGCATCTGTCTCCAATGCAGGAGACCCAGGTTCAATCCCTGGGTTGGGAAGATCCCCTGGAGAAGGAAATGGTAACCCACTCCAGTACTCTTGCCTGGAGAATCCCATGGACAGAGGAGCCTGGCAGGCTACAGTCCACGGGGTTGCAAAGAGTCGGACACAACTGAGCGACTTCACTTCACTTCAGGAGAAAAGGGGATAAAATTTCTTAACCTGAAAGCAGTCAATCTCTACTAGAGAATGTAAATAATTAGAACTTGAAATAAAGTTTAAAACACATGTTTTATCATATGTCTTATGAAGCTGCATGTGATTCTGACAAAGGTTTGAAAGTACTGATTCAATATATACATACTTAAACTGCAGAATCCATAAGGCTAATCAAATTATTAAGAATGAATTTTTGAAAATAGCGATTGTTATTCCAAAAGACCTGAAAAAATATTACAGACTTTCCTGCTCAAACAGGGTGAACTTTGCATGTATAATACCGAAACCTTAATTTAAAGTGTATGTTTCTGGAGTGTGGTGCATGGGCATATATTCCAACTCTTGGTTGCTTTGCTTCTTATTAAATCACTAGTTTGACTTTTTTTTTTTTTCCACTGTCTTAATCTGTTAATATACGTAAATATAACTCTATTCTCTGCAAATAACCACAAGAAAGAATCTGGTTCAGTGCTTTGGGAATTTACATTTTTCATGACATCTATATCATGCTAAAGAATGAATATTTTAAGGAATTGTATTTGATTAAAACAGTTACCGAGTTTGTGTTTATAGGCAAATAAAACCTGACGTTTTTAAGAACATTTCATATAGCTAGATGTTAAGTTAAATTTGTTTAAATTTTCCCAAGCATAAAATTTTATTTGGGGTCATCTTATGACCTGATAACCCCTTAACATTCATACAGGATTTCAGACCAGTGAAATTCTCTATCCTTCTCCTCTCTCTTCTTACATTTCACCTCCCACCTCTATCTACATCTCTTTCCATGGGATATATGGAATTATGAAAATACAAAACTCAGTTTTACATACTGCCATAAATTATCTGTCTTTAATGGAATGCTGTTTTTGAGGTCTGACCTGTCATTTCAAAAGCTGTCAAATTAATGTGCAGAGATTTAGAAAGTAGCATGATTATAATGCATGCAATGTACGTTTATACAATGTGATTTTAAAAATGTGGGGAAAACCAAGATTATTCATGCAGTTAAATCTGTTCTCAGGAGCAAAGTTGTTTCTTTAAAAATTCCATTTAATATTTTCCTACTAAAATTACAAATGAGAATTAAAAAGGTATTAGAAAAATGTTTCCTGTAAAGGTTAAGTAACTTTATTCTAATATTGATAAATACATTATGGTATTTTCCTTCATGTAGCTTTGTCTCACATTTTTGTGATTTCCAATGATTTCCATTTTAATTCTTAAAGCACCTATTAAATGGTCTATTTAACAGTAATAATGTAAGAAATTTGATAAAAATAAAAGTATTTTCCATTACATGGTAAAGGTGCTACCCTATAATTATTTTTGAAAAAAAAAAACTTGAAAATGTGTAATTTTACTCATTTTATTTATCTATATAGGAGCTTTTGTAGCAAGGGAAAGTTTTAGCTGTGTCCCCTTTACATATATGATACTAATTTTATCACTACGTGTAATCTTAAGTAATACCCAAAGCCAACTTAATGATGATAAACTAAATTTCAGCATAGGCTTATGAATCTAAACATGATCGACTAATATTGTTACAGAAAAAAGTTTTAATTTTGTCAACAAAACATGATTAGTATTAGAAAAGCTGTAAATATAGTGAACTGCCCTTGTTGTGACAACATTCCAACCTTTTTTTCAAATTTTATTTCTTAATATAAAATAATGGAAAACACTGGTATTATGGTATTAAATGGCAGAATGAAAAACAGAAACTAAACAAGAGGTTTAGTTGATGTTGGAACCAACTCTTGATTATTCAGGATGTAATTTACCCACTGGTAGAGGAAACGTTCCCTTACATTCTTCTCCCTTCTGCTTTACACATCTTTTAGCCATATCACTGGTACTTAGCCCCATCAACACAGGCTGGATAGGAGAAGGGAGAAGAGAAGTTAATGAACATTCACTAAATGTCAGTGTTTATTCTTATTGTCATAGTTTTATGATACAATTGTATATTTGGGATTTTTTTGGTCACTTCAAAGAATCCTGATAATCATTATATATGTACTGTACAAGGTATACATATATCTTGGCAAGGGAGAACTTAACCATGACCTGGCTATAACTTTCAATGGATGAGACCTTGTGAGGGTTCATTTTAGTTCAGTCGCTCAGTCGTGTCTGACTCTATACGATCCATGAATTGCAGCAGGCTAGACCTCCCTGTCCATCACCAACTCCCGGAGTTCACTCAGACTCCTGTCCATTGAGTTGTGAGCTTTACACTGGATGTTTTAGCTTACACAGAACAGGGAGGACAGTAAGTACTCATATGTGTTCTTTAGGCATATAATAAGTTATGCATAATGACTTTCAGTTCAGTTCAGTTCAATGACTTTATCATAAGTTAAATTTGAGTTGAAAGTAAAAGTGAAAGTCACTTAGTCGTGTTCGACTGTTTGCAACCCTATGGACTATATAGTCCAGGGAATTCTCCATTTGAGTTAGTGGGCACAAATTTTGGCTCTAGATTTGTGACACTTAATTTTAATATTTTAAGACCTCAATTTAATAAATAAATAAGTAAATAGGAATTGCTCCAGCTTATACACAATTGGTATAATAAAGTTTATTCGATTTTATTCATTTTCTGAATAATCAAAAGTTGACAGTACTGATCTGACAAGAAGTTTAAAAAACAGCTGTGATACTGTCCTTAATTCCAGTATTTGAATTCAATGTGTAACTCACCTCAAGCTCACAGATGCCCCTGTGGACCATAAATCCCTGCACTTAAACACCATAGTACAGATTGTATCATTGCTGCTACAATCGTTGTCATCTGAGTACTGCACACAGAATAGCCAAGTTTAGGCACAGAGAACAGCAGACAGAAACATCTGAAGGTGAAAGCCACTTTTGTTGAATACATTTTAACTCTAAGTTCTTACAATATTTCATTTCTATTCCACATCGAGCATTATGTATATGTGCTGGCCAAAAAAATAAATAAATAAAATTAAACTTCTATGAAGGAACATTTCACCAAAGTATGTGGTTCTGAAAAGTTATAATTGTTTACTCCTCCTTATTCAAAATCCATCATGAGAACAAATTTGATGGTACAAATTATATTAATAATATATTTTTCTTATGTATGTATATGGCAGTTTGGTCTTTTGCTTTGTATTAATTAATTTTAACTTTTTTCTAAGCATTTCTTAGAAGTATGAATATATTCTTCCAGTTCTAAGTTGCAAAATTATATGCTGGCAATAATGCTGGTATATTTTATTTCATTATAGTTTATACAGGCTATATAAAATTATTATTTAGACATGGCCTAGTGACTAAACAACAACAAAGACCATGTAGAAATAAATCTTTAACTATTTAAGAGTTTGTCTTTGTCTTTAGTAATATTTTAGCTCCTTTGCCATAGTCTTTAACAATGACTGTTTTTTTTTCTTTTGGTAAAGACCAAGCAAAATGCACATATAATCTTTTTTTAATATTCTTGACCAAACAAGTAACTGATTACTCATTCTTCTGTGAGTTATTTAACGTAACATTTTGATAAATATGTTCTTACTAATAGGGGGAAAATGTGGTCAAAATACAATAAACAAGAAGACATGTGTTGGACTCTCCAATAAATCAGCTTCACTANAAGTAACTGATTACTCATTCTTCTGTGAGTTATTTAACGTAACATTTTGATAAATATGTTCTTACTAATAGGGGGAAAATGTGGTCAAAATACAATAAACAAGAAGACATGTGTTGGACTCTCCAATAAATCAGCTTCACTAAGTTTAAGTTTGGCTGGCTCAGTTCCTCGTAAGGAATATGGTATTTATAGTCCCAGAAAACTGAAGCAATTGACACATTGAGACCAACATTCTCTGAACAGGAAGATGTTGGTAAATCTCTTAATTTCACCTCTTTCTTAGGTCAGAGTAAATAAATTAAAACATAAAATAGATGAAAGGAGGCAATACAGAAGGCAACAAGCTATCAAAGCAACAAAGAGGGAAGAAACTGAACCATGTAGAGAAGATTTGACCAGACAAAAATACAGAAAAATAGAAGCGAGTTTCAGACTATCACAAGATAGACAAGAAGCTCTTAAGTCTTGAAAGAAAACATACAAAATGAGAGAGTTTTGAAACAGAAGGGAAAATAGAAAAGTTAACAGAAAGGAATTATTAGACACAATAAAAAGTGAAACCATAATGTAAAATATTTAACATATTTATAATATTTGGGGGCCCCAATGAAAGTAAAACAGAGGAATTAATGCAAAAGGCATTATTAGTGATTATAACTATTCTGTTAGGAGAAACAAAAAAGTAGTGGATGTAAATATATACACATATATGCGCTATTTTAATAAAAAGAGAGACATAGTTTAATGCAAATAGTTTTATTACATATTTACAAGTAATCTGACATTGGGTAGAAGAAATACCTACAGTATCATTTTAATATAAAATGACAAATGACTTTAATAAATTAAAATGACCATTTTTACTGAAAATTAAATAGCAATCATGTAAAAATAGTTTTAAATTATCAATAAAATTTTTTGTTTACTATTTCAAATATAGTACTAATGAGTTTTTCGAGTGTCCAGAGAAATAATGGGCAAAGTATATGTGCTCTCAAGTAGATATGATCTAGTGGTGAAGGTCAGAATGATATTCAATAAATTAAGATAGCTAGCTGAGTGGTGATTTTAGGTCCTTTTAGTTATAGTTACAAAGAAGAGAAATTCTGAGAAAGTGACATTAATTGGTGATCAATGATGGTACCCTGTTACCTTTTCTGTGGATAGGCAGTGAGTTCAATGAACCAGAGAATGCCAGAGTAGAAATGGTGAGAACCACGTGCTCATTGTTCATATTATGTGATGTAATGGAAGAAAGACTGTGGTTTAGTGCTTTAGAAAGTTCTACCATGCTTTAAAACTTACAACAATATTTTAACCTTTGAATGTGTAGGCAATTTGAATTGTTATTATTATATTCATAGGTTAAAACATCATTTTTGTTAATGTAATCCAGATGTAACCACCATAACAACAGTTTTCACAAATTACAAATATTAGGCTAAAATCATTACATGTACAGAGTATATAATAAAATACAAACAACTTACAACCTTAAAGAATTCAATTTTTAACTCTAGTGATTTTTACATAATAATATTTGATAGATTTTATCTTAAACGTGCAAACAGAAGAGGGCACAATTGGTTTCCACTGAGATTGTACCAAATAACAAAAATCGAGGCAGGATCTAATATATCCTTGGATTGTAAGAATATAAGATGCATCACTTATAGAGTAAATGGGATGAGATTCCTGCCCAGGAAGCTTTGTTTAAGGTGTTGTTATCTGGGTATTCATCAAAGCCAAAAATTAAGAGTATATTTTGTTGTTATAGGGCTAGCAGCACCAATTGTGCTTACAGTTTGTTTTGTATTTACATTCATATAACACAAGTATCAGTAGAAAAACTTTGTCAAGAAAACATCTTTTCTACAACACAAAGTACCAGTATTTTGCCAAGATGTTACTCCAATCAATCAAATACTCAAATGCTATTTGGTTGAAGCAAAGAAGCAAAAATACTGGCTACAAGTAGCATTAATCATGCAGTTGTTAACAATACAGGCTATAAATGAAGACACTTCCTTGAAAGCTGCCACACATGGACAAAGGTTAACTGATTTCCCTTGATCTCATCCAGATTGGTCTCTGAACAATTTTTCTCACCCCACAATTATGTAAAAATTAACAGAAAAATTACTCACTCCAAGGTCACCTGAGCCACAGCGTCCATTGAACTGTATCCATTTTCCATGAAAATCTCTGTATATCGGCCCATTTTGATTGCTTCTAGCCATTCACCTACTGATCTGTAGGCCCCAGATCCCAGTGAGCCATGTTCTGACAATAAATTAGAGACTCTAAAACACAAGAAACACAAATATTAAAAATTTTTATTGTAATATTAACTCATTACCAATAGATCTTTGAGTTTATAGGTATATTTATGGGAAAAAATATACAAATGCTAACAAGGAAGAAAATAATTCAAAAAACAGAATGCAAAAATCAGCCTATTCAGATTATTTCTATTCATAGTTAACAATGAATTTTCTGTAATACAAAACATTAGATAAAAATTCCATGTTAGTAATTTAGATGTATTTATTTCCTACTGTGGTTTTGTTTGTAAAATACAGAAAATGCTACCAAATAGAGAGATGCAGGATAATTTGTGTAAAGTCAATTGCTTCTAGACTTCACTAGAGAAACTTGTACTAATTTAACCTTATTTCCTAGAAGACCAGAAATTAGTTATCTTTTATTTTATGCTCTTACATAGAATTACATGCCTGTTAATTCACCTAGGAGTAGTAGAACTGGAAAGCAATATGTAACCCTTAATATTAATACTTAAGAAAACAAAATAGAATTAATCAAACTATGTGATTCTCTTAACTATATTAAATGTACACTCCTTGACCAATGATATATGAAGTGATTATGATGATTTCTGGAAATGTATCCTAAGGAAATAATCAGGAAAATAGCAAAAAATACATGCACACATTTTTGCTAAAGAAACATCAAAAGCAATTTAAATGTCCATCAGTGGGACTTTACTTCAGTACAATTCAGCCATTAGTACAGGACAAATACCTTTCTTTCCACCCATGTTCTCTGTACTTTCTCACATCCCATTTATACTTCAACCTACTTTGGTGTAGTTTCTTCCAAACCAATTATGTAAAAATTTCTCCGGTTAAGGTGAATAATGATCTCAATTATGTCAAATGTGTGAAGATTTTCTAATAGATCAGATGACTAACCTCTCAGAAACATTCAACAATCACCACTACTACCATCTTCCCCTTGCAATCTTACCTTATCTCAATCTTTTTTGAATTACTATTCTTTCTTTTGTGGCTTCCATAACATGGTATGCTTCTCTTCAATCTCCTTTGCTTGCTCTTCTGTTTGACTTTAAAATTTGGAGGGAGCCAGGACATGGGCCTACATCTTTTCTACTCAGGCTATGACTTACCTTTGGGGAGTTTTACCCATTTGCATGCTTCAAACAGCAACTATTTTTCTCTGATTTTCATCTCCTGCCTAAGTCGCTCATATATTCACATGTCTACTTCATGAATCCACAGATCTTGGGATTCTAATCACAACATGTCCAACACCACACTACTCATCTTCTACACATCCAGTTCCTCCTGAAGCCCTCCTTCTTACAGTCTGTGATACAACTGCTCCTTCCTTTTCTTCAGTCCCTTTACAATCTATAATTGTGTTTCTTATCTATTCTACTTTCAGTATATTGAAAATCTGACCACTTCTCTCTGCCACCAATTTACTTCAAGACATCATCATGTCTTATCTGCACAAGCACATTAGCTTATAGTTATTCTGCTAAATTTTAATCTCAAGCTCCACTCTAAAACTAAAGTTTTTTTTAGGTTTTTTTTTTTATTTCATCTCTCTATCCCGCATGAGTTTGTTGCTCATTTCTGCATACTCAGCACCTAGCCCACAGCCTGAGAGAGATTACACACATGAATATTTATCGGATGAATAAATAGACATTTTGTAGTAACTTGTAGTCAATAAATAGTAGAGTCAAAGATTTGTTGAATTTGGAGAATAGGATCTTGAAATTGAGATAATAGAAGNCCACAGCCTGAGAGAGATTACACACATGAATATTTATCGGATGAATAAATAGACATTTTGTAGTAACTTGTAGTCAATAAATAGTAGAGTCAAAGATTTGTTGAATTTGGAGAATAGGATCTTGAAATTGAGATAATAGAAGAGATGCAATTTGGGGTAAAAGCAAAGTCTAGAATATGACTATGAAAAAGAGTCCAAGGTGGGTTAGAGAACAAAATCATTGAGGGAGAAAATTTCAAGGTATTGAGAAATATTTTAATATCATCTACATGATATTCACCTCAATTCATCTAATTTTGTGACATGCGTAGGAACAGAGAGAAGAGACAGTGAATCAGGAACTAACATCTTCGAGAAACAGGATTTGTAGATGAATGAATAAAAAATCAGTTCTAATGAGGTGGATAAAACTGGAGCCAATTATACAGAGTGAAGTAAGGCAGAAAGAAAAATACCAATACAGTATACTAACACATATANACAGACACTATGGAGAACAGTGTGGAGATTCCTTAAAAAATTGCAAAAAACTGCCTTATGACCCAGCAATCCCACTGCTGGGCATACACACCGAGGAAACCAGAATTGAAAGAGACACATGTACCCCAATGTTCATCACAGTATTGTTTATAATAGCTAGGACATGGAAGCAACCTAGATGTCCATCAGCAGATGAATGGATCAGAAAGCTGTGGTACATATACACAATGGAGTATTACTCAGCCATTAAAAAGAATACATTTGAATCAGTTCTAATGAGGTAGATGAAACTGGAACCTATTATACAGAGTGAAGTAAGCCAGAAAGAAAAACACCAATACAGTATACTAACACATATATATGGAATTTAGAAAGATGGTAACGATAACCCTGTATGCAAGACAGCAAAAGAGACACAGATGTATAAAACAGTCTTTTGGACTCTGTGGGAGAGGGAGAGGGTGGGATGATTTGGGAGAATGGCATTGAAATATGTATAATATCACATATGAAACAAGTCACCAGCCCAGGTTCAATGCATGATGCTGGTGCACTGGGATGACCCAGAGGGATGGTATGGGGAGGGAGGAGGGAGGGGGCTTCAGGATAGGGAACACATGTATACCTTTGACGGATACATGTTGATGTATGACAAAACCAATACAATATTGTAAAGTAATTAACCTCCAATTAAAATAAATAAATTTATTTTAAATAAAATAAATAAACGGTGGAGCCTGAATTTAAAGTTAGGCATTCTGGCTCCAAAGTCCATCTTGACACTTTTAAAACTGCATGAAAGGGACTTTCCTGGTGGTCCAGTGGTTGAGACTTTGCATTCCATTGCAAGGGTGTGGGTTCGATCCCTGGTTAGGGAGCCAAGATCCCACATACCTTGTGGCCAAAAAACCAAAAAAGAAGCGATATTATAACAAATTCAATAAAGAATTTAAAAATGGTCCACATCAAAATAAACAGAGTGAAGGGTGGGCATCAAATGTTATTTTTATTGGGTGAACTCTTTTATTGGTGTTTTTCAGTAGTGTATAGGGGAAATTAGGATGAATAAACAATCTCATACTTGCGGGCAGGACCTCTACACTTACACTGCAAGATCTCAGTACTGAAGCCTTTCCTATTTTTGCCACAGCACCTTCACAAGAGGCAAGGGTTTTGTCTGTTCACACCTTGCAGTGCTCCATTAACGTTCCAGAGGCAACCAGCCAGTGTCTTGTCTCCTCTGCGTAACCCTCATTCTGCCTCTTATAAGTAATAGGGATTTTCTCTCCTTTACAGAAAGACTGTCTTTCGTACTTTCATTCTTCTGTTCTGATACAGCTGGATCACATATCACTCTGCCTGGGGTTCCTCTTCTAACAAGGCAATTTGAGAATATATACATGTTTCACCTGTGGTGGAGAGCTCAGTTCTTGGCTCCAGTGCTGGAAGCTCTTGCTTCCTACAGAGGAATTGTTTTAATTTTGCTCAACTAGAGTCTCCTCCAATGTATTTCCAGTTTTCTTGCCTGGGAAATCCCATGAACAGAGGTAGCTAGCCTTGCTGACTACTATCGATGGGGTCACAAAAGAGTCAGACATGACTTAGCAACTAAACAACAATAACTAAGCCCAGTATATTGGTGTGATCAGTTTCCTTGTTTCTTCTTTTCTGATACCAACACAATGAAAGTGAACTGTGTGTGGCCATGAGAAGGGGCGGAAGAAAAGTTAAGGCAGTACCCAAGGAGAGAAGGCAGGGCCAAGTGAGAGTGGTGAGTGAGAAGCCCGGCGGGGCTACCTGACATCTGATGGTGTGAGTGGCCAAACAAGGCAGCAGCTGGGCTGGGTCTTGTCTCCTGTCTCCAGGGGACATAAAATGAGCTAGCACAATTGGGAGGACCCAGAAAACATTACACAATGCTCTGACTTGTAGAGTCAAAGGACAGGATGCCAACCCACAAGCTGCATGTAGCTCAACAAAAATTAACCAATGCTTTAGGAGTTCCCCCTCTCAATTTACTATGATAAATATTTTTAAACATAAAAATTGAAAGACTGGTACATTGATCATAAGTATTCCTACTGCCTAAATTCAATAATTGTTAATATTTTTGTTAATATATTACCATATTTGCTTTATCAACATACACATTTACACACACTAAGTCTATAATTACATATGTGTACATATTTGTTTTAGGGCTTCCCTGGTGGCTCAGACAGTAAAGAATCTGCCTGCAATGTGGGAGACTCAGGTTCAGTCCCTGGATTGGGAAGATTCCCTGAGGAAGGAAATGGCAACCTGCTCCAGTATTCTTACCTAGAGAATTCCATCAACGGAGGACCCTGGCCAGCTACAGTCCACTCTCAAAAAGTCAGACACATGTGAGCAAGTAACACTTTTACTATATGTTTTTTACTAAGCCATTTGAAAGTAGACTACAAACATCATGGCACTTTATTAATAACTGCTGCAGTTGATATCTAATAGAAACTAAAGTGTTCTCCTTAAAAACCATAATACCATTATGCCTCAAAAACTGAGTGTTTTAATATGACCTAATGGCTAGAAGATAATTAAATTTTCTATATTGTCCCAAAAACATACCATCAGTATCTGATTTAAATTCAGCTTTGCATTTGGATGTTTTCTCATCTCATTTTTTTAAGTTTTCTCTTTATTGTAGTTGAACATATGCATAGAAAAGGCAACAAATCATGTGTCAAACTCAGTTTTCATAAAGTGAACACATACATGCAGCTATCACCCAGATCAAAAGATGAAATATTATGAACACCTCAGAATCTTTCCTTGTGCTTCCTCTCCATCAGTAAGCCTCCCCAAAGGTAATCATTTCTTTGACATTAGTTACATTCTTGAACTTTATATAAAGGCACTTTTATAGTTCACATCTTATTTTGTCTGGCTTCTTCCAATCAAATGATGCTTGTAAAATTCATCAATAATGTTGTATGTAACAGTAATTCCTATATTCTTACTGCTGTATATTATTCATTTTACTAATATTCTACAATTTAGTTGCCCGTTGTTGACTGATCATTTGGATATCCTTTTTTTCAAATGCATGTTCTGTCTATGCACATTTTTAAATCAGGTTAGCCATCCCACGTTGAAGGTCAGGAAAGGCAGTGGTAAGGAGATGCCCTTTGTCCAAGGTAAGGAGCAGCAGCTGCGCTTTGCTGGAGTAGCCATGAAGAAATACCCCACACCCAAGGTAAGAGAAACCCAGGTAAGATGGTAGGTGTTGCTAGAGGGCATCAGAGGGCAGACACACTGAAACCATACTCACAGAAAACTAGTCAATCTAATCACACTAGGACCACAGCCTTGTCTAACTAAATGAAACCAAGCCATGCCCACAGGGCAACCAAAGACGGGCGGGTCATGGTGGAGAGAGCNTTATTTTACTTTACAATACTCTATTGGCTTTGCCATACATTGACATGAATCCACCATAGGTGTACACGATTAGGACAATTTTGTAATTTTTCAAGAAAACGAGTCAAGAATTCTATATATAAAGTAACATTATTTAAATGCATTTACATGCATTCAGAAAAGCTTAAAAAATGCTCATTTGCTCACACAAGTTTTTTCCACAAAATTACTCATTTATTAGTTTCAAGTCCTGTTCAAACTACACAGTAAATGATTATCCAAATATCTATACTCAACTGTATAAGAGAAAAGAGTCTCTTGAGGAGTTGTTGATGTTTATAGAATATGACAGGTTGAGAAATCTAGCTAAGGAAAATAAGAGTAATTGTTATATATTTCTGATTTAAAATTTTATCAGTGATTAACTGGCTTTTTCCCGTGATCTTATAATCTTATTTCCCCATCCAAACCTATGTGGGGTTCAAAGCACTGGAGAGTACATATATTTGGGAATTTTTAAAAAATATTACCTGAATTTGACTACAGTTAACATTTTTCTGAAACTGGTAGGTTACACTATTAGATTAGGTATAGGTGTTTTTAAGTATAATTTAATTGTTTATATTTCGTTCATGTAAAGAACATTATGCAAAAACCATGTTCAAATAAGTTAGTGTAATATAGGTTAATAGGCTAGTATGTGTACAAAAATAATTTCATTAACTTGATATTTGTGGCATTCATCTGAATTTGCAATATTCAGAAAAATCTCCCCAGTCTGGCCTTGTACCTGCTTGATGCATTAACCAGTGTCTTCAAGCTACTTGGGTTACGGATCAGCTTGTCCAACATGTTGACAATTTCTTCGAACTTGGGCCTGCTATTTCGATCTTTCTGCCAGCAATCGAGCATTAATTGGTAAAGAGCAGCAGGGCAGTCCATGGGGCTTGGCAGACGGTAGCCTTCCTCTACAGCTTTAATCACCTGCATAAAGTGAAAGAGAACGGGTACCCCAACACCACAGATTAAATACAGAACAGTTTGAGAAATTTTCCACTGCTCAGCTTGCATCCTTACTCTCACTCTTGCAATAGTAACCAGCATCACTGCCTCTAACACCCTCCATTACTCCTTTTGCTGCAAAATACGATGAAAAGAAATAATAGGCTATCATACAATATAAGGTAGGCTTTCCTCACTTATGATAAAGTAAATAAATGGTAATCATTTTTACGTAAAATCTTGATAAAGAGTGATTTATAAAATTAATTGACATAGAAGTAAATAGTTCATGCTTTATTTATCCTCACATTCTGGAATCAAATAGAGATTAACTTTTTTAGTGATTTCTCTGAAAATTTAATGTCTTTTTAATGAAAAATTATGTGTAGAACCACATTTTTTAAAATAAAAGAAGCACAATTTAACTTCTAAACAGACTTTTGAATGGCAAATGATGGATAAGTCAAAGGCTAAATTAGTATAACTGTCTCATGTATCATTTAATAATATTCAGGTCTGGCTGTTTATTATCATCTACTGTTTTCAGTTGGAAATTTGGAATGACTGTTTAGTAGTGTGAGCATTACAAACATCGTTGATTTTAAATGCAATTACACATATGAGTCAAATTGTTTTTTTTTAAACAAAAACATTATTAATGTTGCTGCTGCCATCAAAATATCTAACTCCAGAAAAGAAATGTTTATGTTATCAAACAATAATATGTATGTTATTCAANAGTCAAATTGTTTTTTTTTAAACAAAAACATTATTAATGTTGCTGCTGCCATCAAAATATCTAACTCCAGAAAAGAAATGTTTATGTTATCAAACAATAATATGTATGTTATTCAATTATTTAAATTCTAATATTTAAACAAATATTTACATAAAAAACCAATAATGATGAGCATATTTCTCAAATCCTATTTGAATATTTTCTTAATGATTGTTAAGTGTTTGTTTCAACAAACACTTTCGATTTGACCTGACAATTAGAAAAAATAGGATTAGAATATAGAGTTTATAAAGACAATTTTGAAAGGTTGGAGAGAAATCAGTCTTCTAATTATAAAGGAAACAGCATCTGAACAAAAGCAGGGGCAGATGGAAGAAGATAATATGGCAGATTTCAGAGACATTTCTAACACGGGTAGAGGGGCTAGTAGAGAAAATTTTTGAGAAAAAACAAGTTCAAGCCTTTCATGCTGGTTGATTTTTGCTGTTAATTTTAGGAAAGAACATTTATGGGGGTGGGAAATGTTGACAGGTATAATTTGGAGGTTGTTTTATTTGAAATTTAGGCAATTGTAGATGGCAATTTACAGGAATCTGGCTAGAGTACAGGAGATATTTGGGCTGATAATATGAATGTGAGGGTCATCAGCACTTGGTCACAGCTTGAAGTCGGGTGTAGTTTAAAGCTCCCTGAGAAGGACACAAAATAAAGGTTCCTGAGAAGCACCAATAGTTAAATTCAGGCAAAGAAATAAAAAGAACTCAAGGACTATGAGAGTCATCTACTGCTTTAGTTGACTCAAAAACAATACAAAAAGTTAAAAGGCAAATCATCGTAGAAAATACTTTTAAAATTATAACTTACAGTTAACATATCTAGTGTTTTAAAATCTCACTCAGTATTGAGAAGTAAAATAATAAAACAAATAAGAAATAGGTACTAATCAAAAATTTGCAAAAGAAAAAAGTGCTAAATTAATTCTGAGAAGTTATTATAACTAGTGATCAAATAAATGAATAGTAAAAATTAAAAGTGCCATTTGCACTCCTATATTTATGAAAGCTCATTTATTAATTTACTTATTATAAGACTCCACATTGTTTATAAGGACAATGGTTATTCTCTAATAATGTCCATGTAGCAGAATTAAATGCCTTAATAGAGTTTATATCATGAAATATTTTACTATGCAGTGAAAATAGTCATTCATATTTACATAAAACCTGATATATCTTATAATGAGCTTGTCCTCAAAGCTTGATACTAATTATGCCTATTTATTTTTCTTTAACATCTATTTTTAAAAATTATTTTCTTTCCTTCTCTGACCAGCTAGACTTACAAGTCAAGGGTCCCCAAACTCCGGGATCTAAAGCCTGATGATCTGAGGTGGAGCTAATGTAATAATAATAGATATAAAGTGCACAATAAATGTAATGTCTTTGAATCATGCCCCCTCTTTTCTTCTCCCCCAACACCCCATACTCTAATCCATGGAAAAATTGTCTTCCATGAAACTGGTCCCTGCTGCCAAAAAGCTTGGGGACTGCTGTTATATATGATCATAAAATGAATAAATTAAACCAATTCCTTAGTTTTAAAGGAATCTGAAAGTTATTTGATCTGAGAAATAATTTCCAGAATATATTACTTAATTTTCTTCTCAGCTGTAATTTTATATATAGATATAATATTCTGTCTTTAAGCTAACTTAGAACTTGGCCCAGTAATTAGGTCATTGACTTTAATTCTAAATTCATCTTTAGAATTTATATTTAAAATAGATTTAGTGCTATAATTTTAGATTTTATATTTGGACATTGTGCAGTTTTTTGTTTTTTTTTTAATTTTTACCTATTGTTCCTTTCATAGCTTGAGAGAGAAATGAATGATGCTACTACTCTGGTGGTTTGTGAAAATCTAGAAATCTACCAAAGTTCTATGTAGGCTGTTCATTTTACCATAAAATTTGCAATGTATGGCCAATGAATCATAATCTAATGAATTGACTTTGTTATTATAATTATATTTCTTAATATACATGGTTGAGATGAACAAATGAAAAGATAAAAAAATAAATGAAAAGATAGCCAGAATTTTTACAGACAACCTGGCACCATTTCAGACTTCTATATCCAAAATATTGTCATATGCTATGCATTTTCTTGGCACTGACATGTAAATCAACAGTCTGAACACAATTTAGAGAATGCTGCCGCTCCTTCCAGTACATAAATCCCAACACTGAACTATTATGTTAAGGCAGTAATTACCTGGTGGTGACTCTGTTGGGTCCTTTCCATCATGCAGTATCAGGGGTTCATCTTTCACATACATATACCTTTTCTGGGTATGGTTTGCTTTTGCTCCCCACAGAGCTCTAACTAGTATTTACAGGTTGGAATGCCTGATACACAAACATAAACTCACAGCTAACATATCACATAACGAGAATATCCACATCATAGTAAAGGATCTGTGGGCTTATCACATACATAAGGATATGCTGGTAAATATTTAACAACTTTCTCTTCATGAGGGGAATTTATAACATTGCTTTTTTGTTGTTGTTCAGTTGCTAAGTCATATCTGACTCTTTGCAACCCCATGAACTGCAGCATGCCAGGCTTCCCTGTCCTTCATTATCTCAAATGCATGCCCATTGAGTCAGTAATGCTATCTAATCATCTCATCCTCTGTCAGCTTCTCTTTTCGCCTTCAATCTTTCCCAGAAACTGGGTCTTTTCCAATGAGTCGGCTCTTCACATCAGGTGGCCAAAGTACTGGAGCTTCACGTTCAGCATCAGTCCTTCCAATGAATATTCACGGTTGATTTCCTTCAGCAGCGACTGGTTTGATCTTGCTGTCCAAGGGATTCTTCACCAGTACCACAATTCGAAAGCATCAACTCTCCAGCGTTCAGTCTTCTTCATGGTCCAACTCTCATATCCATACATGACTAATGGAGAAACCATAGGTTTGACAATAAGCACCTTTGTCAGCAAAATAATGTCTCTGCTTTGTAATACACTAATTTTTTCATTGCTTTTCTTGAAAGGAGCAAGCTTTATTAAAAAAAAAAATTCATAGCTGCAGTCAGTCTGTAATGATTTTGAAGCCTAAGAAAGTAAAATCTGCCACTTTCCACTTTTTCCCCTTCTGTTTGCAATGAAGTGATGGTACCAGATAACATGATCTTAGATTTTTGAATGTTGAGTTTTAAGCCAGCTTTTACACTCTCCTCTTTCACCTTCATCCAGAGGCTCTTTAGTTCCTCTTCACTTTTGCCATTAGAGTGGTATCATCTACATATCTGAGATTGTTGGTATTTCTCCAAGTAATCTTCACTCTTGACTTCACTTCGTTCAGCCTGGCATTTCACATGATGTCTCTGCATAGAAGTTAAATATGCAGGGTGACAATATACAACCTTGAAATACTCCTTTCCCAATTTTGAACCAGTAAGTTGTTCCAAGTCTGGTTCTAATTGTTATTTCTTGTCCTGAATGCAGGTTTCTCAGGAGCCAGGTAAGGTGGTCTGATACTCCAATTCTTTAAGAATTTTCCACAGTTTGTTGTGATCCACAACAAAGGCTTTCACATAGTCAATGAAGCAGAAGGTTTTTTGTTTGTTTGTTTGTTTGTTTGTTTTTAAGTTTCCTTGCTTTTTCTATGATACAATGGATTTGGCAATTTGATCTCTGGTTCCTTTGCCCTTTCTAAATCCAGTTTGAACATCTTGGTTCATGTACTGCTGAAGTCTGTATTGAAGAATTTTGAGCCTAACCTTACTAGCATGCAAAATGCGTGCAATTGTCTGCTAGTTTGAATATTCTTTGGCAATGCCCTTCTTTTGGATTGAAATGAAAACTGACCTTTTCCAGTCCTATAACCACTGCTGAGTTTTCCAAATTTTCTAGCATATTGAGTGCAACAATTTAACAGCATCATCTTTTAGGATTTGAAATAGCTCATCTGGAATTCCATCACCTTGACTCCTAAGGTCCATTTGACTTCATACTCCAGGATGTGTGGCTCTAGGTGAGTGACCACACAATTGTGGTTAACTGGGTCATTAAGACTATTTTTGTATAGTTCTATGTATTCTTCCCACCTTTTCTTAATCTCTTCTACTTCTGTCAAGTCCATACCATTTCTGTCCTTTATTGAGCCCATCTTTCCATGAAATGTTCCCTTGGTATCTCCCATTTTCTTAAAGAGATCTCTAGTCTTTTTTATTCTATTGTTTTCCTGTTTCTTTGTATTGTTCATTTAAGAAGGCTTTCTTATCTCTCTGTGCTATTCTCTGGAACTTTGCATTCAGTTGGTTATATCTTTCCCTTTCTCCTTTGACTTTCACTTCTCTTTTTTTCTTGAGCTATTTTAAGCCTCATCAGACAACCACTTTGCCTTTTTGCATTTCTTTTTCTTGGGGATGGTTTTGATCACTGCCTCCTGTACAATGTTATGAACTTCCAACCATAGCTCTTCAAGCACTCTGTCTATCAGATCTAATCCTTTGAATCTACTTGTCACTTCCACTATATAATTGTAAGGGATTTGATTTAGGTCATATCTGGTTGTTCTTTGGAAGGAATGATGCTAAAGCTGAAACTCCAGTACTTTGGCCACCTCATGCAAAGATTTGACTATTTGGAAAAGACTCTGATGCTGGGATGGATTAGGGGCAGGAGAAGAAGGGGACGACAGAGGATGAGATGGCTGGATGGCATCACCAACTCGATGAACTTGAGTTTGAGTGAACTCTGGGAGATGGTGACGGACAGGGAGGCCTGGCGT
Source organism: Neotragus pygmaeus (assembly GCA_006410875.1). Classification (NCBI taxonomy): domain Eukaryota; kingdom Metazoa; phylum Chordata; class Mammalia; order Artiodactyla; family Bovidae; genus Neotragus; species Neotragus pygmaeus. Next base: position 304,383 of record SJYV01003762.1, read on the forward strand.
GCTGTAATTCATAGGGTCACATAGAGTCGGACATGACTGAGCAACTGAACTGAACTGAACTGAACTGGGACTGAAACTTCACTGTTGCTCAGATAGTAAAGAATCTGCCTGCAATGCAGGAGACCAGGTTCAATACCTGGATCAGGAAGATCCTCTGGAGAAGGGAATGGCAACCCACTCCAGTATTCTTGCCTGGGGATTCCAGGCAAGAGTCTGGACAGAAGAGCCTGGCAGGCCACAGTCTGTGGGATCACGAAGAGTCGGACATGATTGAGCGACTGACACTCCAAACTCCCAAATGGCCTAGTGGTTTTCCCTACTTTTTAAAATTTAAGTCTGAATTTTGCATAAGAAGCTCATGATCTGAGCCACAATAAGCTGCAGGTCTTGTTTTTACTGACTGTATAGAGCTTCTCCATCTTTGCCTGCAAAGAATATAATGAATCAAATATTTTCATACTTATCTGATATAAACACTTTCTCTATGTCAGCTGCAAGCTAGCAACACAATCTCATTCAGGTGGAAATGTTCTGAAAATTCTCTGTTATGTGCTGGTTCCAGCAACCACTATACACAGTTCATTATCCAGAAGCAACAAACCTCACAGAATGCTGGAAGACTTTTAAAGGTACCACTGAAGCACAAACATGGAGGCAACATTTTGATAAGATTAGGTGTCATTATTTGGGATGCAGTTTTATGTATTGAATTCGAAATTTCTACATTGCTCTTTATTCCCAGTGACTCTTGCCAGGTGACAACAGGTTATAGATGTAACCCGGGGCACTCTACACTACCTGTGACCAGGTAGAGGCACAAGAGAAGAGGTGTCTTTTACCATGATAGCCAAGGTTATTGATACTGAAGAGCAGGGAGCATTTGAACTGCTTTCACACAGTTGCAGCAAGGAGAAATTTGTGTGGACCCCAGGTAAAACTCTAAGGGGCCCTCTTGTTACTTCTTTATAACAACTGTGAACAGAAAATGCTTACCTCCAAGAATGAAAGATTGATTCAGCCTACCAGTTAAGCCACCATGATTTGCCAGGTTGTTGGTGATGGGAAGTCAGAATGGATGCTGGAGGAGGGGGAGGTTAAGAACTATATGAGGTCCTGAGATCAGCTGAAGGGCTACAGTTTGGTTTGTAATTGGCCTTTTCTGAATTTTCCTTCAGAAAGAAAAGCCTACAGAATCATGGAACAGATTCTTTTGGAACTTGTGTGGAAAAGTTGCTTTGTATTGCAAAAAAAGTGGAGCATGGCAACCACAAAAATCTGTCTCACATATCTTCATCCGCAGGCATGGTAACTGACCTACAGACCTTAACCCTAACACCTCTAAAATTCATCATCATGTTTATACCAAGGCCATGGTTTGTATAGATTGAAAATGAAAGTTGCTCAGTCATGTCTGATTCTTTGTGATCCCATGGATTATTTAGTTCATGGAATTCTCTAGGCCAGAATACTTGAGTGACTTTCCTTTCTCCAGGGGCTCTTCCTAATCCAGGGATTGAATCCAGGTCTCCCGCATTGCAGGCAGATTCTTTACCAGATGAGCCACAAGAGAAGCCCAAGAATACTGGAATGGGGAGTGTATCCCTTCTCCAATGGATCTTCCTGACCCAGGAATCAAACCAGCATCTCCTGCGTTGCAGGTGGGATTTTTTTTTTTTTTAACCAACTGAGCTATCAGGAAAGCCTTTGTATATTACTCCCAGTCAATTACTGAATATGGTACTGATAAGATAGACACATTCCTATGAGACTCCTACAACAGCCAATGTTGGCTTGGGGACTCCTTGGCAACCTTAGCAACCTCTCTTAGAAGTACACTTTGGTCTCAGATGCTGGCCTGCACCATCCTTCATCTGATCTCTATCTGGGACCAGATTTGCATCACAGTCTGACATCTCTCCCAGCTTCCTCTCATCCCTTCCTCTTTTTCTTCACAAGCAATCCCTTTAATAATACAATGTATATGGAATTCCCTCTTGACATAGGCTTCTTGGAGGATCTAAACTAGTCCAGGCATTATATCATAGATTGTTGTTGTTTTTCAGTCGCCAAGTCGTCTCTGACTCTTTGCAATCCCATGGACTGCAGCATACCAGGCTTCCCTGTCCCTTACCAACTCCTGGAGTTTGCCCAAGTTTATGTCCATTGAACTGGGGATATCATAGGTACTAAGATGCAAAATATATGTATATTATCTGCACTCATTTTTAACACATATCTGCAAAATAAGAATTAATACACATTCTATAAGTAAAACATGTGACATTCCATGTTAACCACTGCACACGTTCACACAAGTAACAACTGGCTGTGGGAAGACTCGCATCTAAGTCTCTCTGGCATGCAATTATGTAGGTCTTTCTATCTATGCACTGAGTCACTCAACTGAAATGAGAAATTATTACCTCCCCAGAAAATAATTTGGGACAGGTATGGATATTACTGGGACTTCCCTGGTGGCTCAGATGGTAAAGCGTCTGCCTACAATGCAGGAGACCTGGGTTCAATCCCTGGGTCGGGAAGAGTCAGACTTCTTCCACCATAAGAAAAAAATTAATATCTAGAATTAAAATGAGCTATTTTGAAAGACAGTGCATTCTTCATCACAGGAGATGTGAAAGCGTAGGCTGGATAAGTGAGTTGTAGGAAATTGGTAGGGGTATTTCAAGCATCAGCATGAGCTCTGAAGAATTAGGTTCTACATAGACTGAATGCTTATGTTGCTTGGTATTTACTCGAACCTTCACAGATGAGTCCTTGATAGATATGAAGCTCCTCCAAAGTGACTGGAGTTTAATAATATATTCCTGGAAATTATCTCAAATGCCATAGCAATAGTTTCCTATAGAATAATTGTTTCCCTAGTATCTCTTCCCTGTTTCCAATAGCTATTTAAAAAGTATCAAGTATGTCTTTTTCTTCATACATCAATCTTTGAGAATTCCAGAGATTAGAAAGCTCTTAGAAATCTTCTGCTCAAGTCCATTTCCTTTATAATCACTGAAGCTGACCAAAAGTTATCGAATCAAAGATTATTCTATTCTTTCAATTTAAGATTTTTGTTTTAGTTGTTTTTAAGAAGATTTTGTTTGTTTAAGATAGAGATTTTGTTTATGTCTCACTTTTTCCCAAAGGGTAAGAATTTCCATGAAGTTACCTACCAGTCCCTAAACTAATTACTTGGATCCAAAGGCAGCATTATCCTTAGACCAATAATCATTTGTCCAGTAGACTCATTGAAACCAAGAATAATTTGCTCAAATCATTGGTAATTTGTCAAATCTTGGTAATTTGGAGTATTTGGGTGAGAACTAAACTCCTAATACTTCAGTTAATTACAGTACGCTGTATGTTACCATAAACTGTTCTTTTTTGTTTTGCCATTAAAAACTTCAGCAATGCTGTGTACATATACACACATCATTCTATCCCATCAGGAACTGAAACAAATGAACAAAAAAACTGAAAGAGAAAGGCAGGCACATCTCGCAAGATGAGTTCACATCCTTTTGGAGTCAAAGATATTTGCCACCTTAAAGGTATGATTTAGGCTAACAGAAATGGCATTAGAAATCTGAATGAGAGCATAGCATTGGAACATGTAACTACCATATGTAAAATAGATGACCAGTGCAAGTTTGATGCATGAAGCAAGGCACTGAAAGCTGGTGCCCTGGGACAACCCAGAGTTTGGGGTGGGCAGGGAGGTGGGAGAGGGGTTCACGATGGTGGGACAAACGTGCACCCATGGCTGATTCATGTTGATGTATGGCAAAAAACACCACAATATTTTAAGGCAATTAGCATCCAATTAAAATAATTAATTAAAAATTAAAAAAAACTTAAATGCTTAAAAAAATTTAAAAATGTATTGCTTAAATAAGTTTTTAAAACACTTTATAACTTATGTGCTTAGTATACACTATGTATTCATTTTGTTTTTCAGTTGCTAATTCATGTCCAACTCTTTGCAACCCCATGGATTGGAGTGCTCCAGGATTCCCTTTCCTTCATTAACTCCCTGAGTTTGCTCAGATTCATGTCCATTGAGTTGATGTGGCCATCCAACCATCTCATCCTCTTTTGCCCCCTTCTCCTCTTGCCTTCAATCTCTCCTAGTATCAGGGCTTTCCCAATGAGTAAAAGAGATTGTCACTAAATATAAAAATGCAACACATGTCCTCTTATTTTGTTTCTTTTTAGGTTCTGAAAAACATTGACATGTAAAATGTTTGTGTAAATAAGGAAGCTTCTACTGACAACAGGATATAATCTTAGCTTCCCAAACGAATCAGAGTTCATGGTCTGATATTTACCTAAAATCATATTCATCATCTTAGTTGATTTTATTATATGTTGTCATGGCTTTTCTCTGTGATGATGGAGGCAATCCTAAATCAAAAGAAATCTACTGCAGCATTCTGTTTCCCTGACACAGCAGAAGGGCTCCTCTGAGAGAGTTATAATATTCTGCATGTCTTGGTAATGTAACATTTTCATGGTAGCAAAGCCCTTTTAGAATCAGACAATATCTAGAATGCAGAAATGATAGAAAAGATCATTTAAAACTGACAAATGAGTACTTTTATTTTGCTTTCTGAGAAACATTTTTCAAAAGAAATATTCAGTGATCATGATTTTCAAATATAGTAGATCTGTCATGTTTCTTGGATATGAATTTTGATAAGAAATTGAGGCATACCAAACATAATATTTAGCTTGCTTAGAAAATGCAAAACATGTGTTGGACATTCTATTAAAGGCAGACATTTTAGAAAGATCTTTAATTGTATAGTGATTTTCTGTAGGTTCTTAGAAAACCCAACCAAAGCCAAAATATTGGCTTTTATTTTCATTGTGTTCTGGAAATATTACATTAGCACTGCCTTGTATCTTTGAAATAGTTTTAAATAAAGTTATCTGAAAAAGTATCAAGACTCTCTAATGGCTGAAAACAGGAAAAATACTTATTCCCAATCCTTCACACCTCTTTGTTTCTATGTCCTTTTCCATGTAAATTTAGATTGTCCATTCACAATAAGCTGATTATGGTAACTGGACTGATCCTCTGATTATGGATTGGACAATGGAATGTGCAGGCTGAAGTGCAATTGGGTTTATTCTCACTCTTCAGTCACATGGCAAATGAGCTCATATCTAGGCTAGCCTGCTGGTCTCTGATAGAAGATGAGGGCCATGTAGAACAGAGCCAAGGTATACCAGTATATATCAACCAGTCCACATGAACATGAGCAAGCCCAGTCCAGATTAGGAGAAACACATATGAGCTTTCACTTAACATTATATTCTACTTTGATTTATCATATTTGTGACAGATAAAGCTATGTCAGGCAGAATGGTCAATAATGGGAATAATAACGCTCAGCTCAGTTCAGTTCAGTCGCTCAGTTGTGTCCGACTCTTTGCGACCTCATGAATCGCAGCACGCCAGGCCTCCCTGTCCATCACCATCTCGCGGAGTTCACTCAGACTCACGTCCATCGAGTCCGTAATGCCATCCAGCCATCTCATCCTCAGTCATCCCCTTCTCCTCCTGCCCCCAATCCCTCCCAGCATCAGAGTCTTTTCCAATGAGTCAACTCTTCACATGAGGTGGCCAAAGTACTGGAGTTTCAGCTTTAGCATCAGTCCTTCCAAAGAAATCCCAGGGCTGATCTCCTTCAGAATGGACTGGTTGAATCTCCTTGTAGTCCAAGGGACTCTCAAGAGTCTTCTTCAACACCACAGTTCAAAAGCATCAATTCTTCGGCACTCAGCCTTCTTCACAGTCCAACTCTCACATCCATACATGACCACAAGAAAAACCATAGCCTTGACTATACAGACCTTAGTCAGCGAAGTAACGTCTCTGCTTTTGAATATGCTATCTAGGTTGGTCGTAACTTTTCTTCCAAGGAGTAAGCGTCTTTTAATTTCATGGCTGCAATCACCATCTGCAGCGATTTTGGAGCCCAAAAACATAAAGTCTGACACTGTTTCCACTGTTTCCCCTTCAATTTGCCATGAAGT
>SJYV01003762.1:312498-394371 GCA_006410875.1 Neotragus pygmaeus
CAGCATCAGAGTCTTTTCCAATGAGTCAACTCTTCACATGAGGTGGCCAAAGTACTGGAGTTTCAGCTTTAGCATCAGTCCTTCCAAAGAAATCCCAGGGCTGATCTCCTTCAGAATGGACTGGTTGAATCTCCTTGTAGTCCAAGGGACTCTCAAGAGTCTTCTTCAACACCACAGTTCAAAAGCATCAATTCTTCGGCACTCAGCCTTCTTCACAGTCCAACTCTCACATCCATACATGACCACAAGAAAAACCATAGCCTTGACTATACAGACCTTAGTCAGCAAAGTAATGTCTCTGCTTTTGAATATACTATCTAGGTTGGTCATAACTTTTCTTCCAAGGAGTAAGCATCTTTTAATTTCATGACTACAGTCACCATCTGCAGTGATTTTGGAGCCCCCCCAAATAAAGTCTGACACTGTTTCCACTGTTTCCCCATTTATTTCACAGCTACATATATTATACACATATTTCAGTTCAGTTCAGTTCAGTCGCTCAGTTGCGTCCAACTCTGCGACCCCATGAACTGCAGCACGCCAGGCCTCCTTTTCCATCACCAGTTCCCGAAGTCCACCCAAACCCATGTCCATCAAGTCAGTGATGCCATCCAAACACCTCATCCTCTGTCATCCCATTCTCCTCCTGCCCTCAACCTTTCCCAGCATCAGAGTGTTTTCAAATGAGTCAGCTCTTCGCATCAGATGGCAAAAGTATGGGGGTTTCAGCCTCAACATCAGTCCTTCCAGTGAACACCCAGGACTGATCGCCTTTAGGATGGACTGGTTGGATCTCCTTGAAGTCAATGGACTCTCAAGAGTCTTCTCCAACACCACAGGTCAAAAATATCAATTCTTTGCTGCTCAGCTTTCTTTATAGGCCAACGCTCACATCCATACATGACCACTGGAAAAACCATAGCCTTGACTAGATGGACCTTTGTTGGCAAAGTAATGTCTCTGCTTTTTAATATGCTGTCTAGGTTGTTCATAACTTTCCTTCCAAGGAGTAAATGTCTTTTAATTTCATGGCTGCAATAACCATCTGCAGTGATTTTGGAGCCCAGAAAAATAAAGTCATCCACTGTTTCCCCATCTATTTGTCATGAAGTGATGGGGCTGGATGCCATGATCTTAATTTTCTGAATGTTGATATATTTGCGAAGGACTACAAATAATTTAGAGTGACAAATCAGAATTAAATATATCTCAATAGTGAGAAGGAGTTATAACACCAAATAAGGATAAATGTTTTCCTTGAGAGAAGGGAGCAGCCTTACTGGCATGACAGAATGAAATACTTTCATAAAGACTAAAGGAAACAGTGGCATTGAAATGAGTCTTGAGAGAAGTCTGAAGCCAAACCAGATGTTTCAGGTTAGCATTAGGCATTTATCTAGAGAGTGTAGCAAATAGAAAAATAGGTCTGGTCTCTGTCTAGACTAGATTAATCCATAGTAATTATTACATACTGAATTGAATATTTTATATTCAATTAGAAGATTGATTCAATTGGAAACAGTGTGGAGGTTAGGTATAAAATTTTGGAGAACCAAGCTGAAATTTCTGGCATAACTTGTCATATTTTTGTGGCCTAAAGAAAGTCATTTAATCTCTCCAGTGTATTAATTGGGAAACGGATAGTATCCCTCTGATGGATAGCTAAACGTGCAATGATTTCATCAATTTGGCCACAGTCCTGGCCCTAAAATCATAAAGTTGATGACAGTAGATGATATTTTCTCTTAAATTAGGAAAACATAAAAGTCAGCATCCCTTCTTTGCTTGACTAAGTCAAGCAAACAGGACACAAAGAAAACTAGTTGTAGCAGCTTTAGATGATAAAAAGAAAGGGAGAATCATTGCCTTGCAGTATGCTTGTGAGAGGCAGGAATCAATCAGCTTAATTTCCTATTGCTATCCAAGAATAATGCTGTTAAATATTCTTGGGAAAGCCAGAGGGCGACCTTGGCTTCTCATCTAGAGAATCTGAAGGAGGCAGGGTGGCTAGGGCAGCACTGAAAAGGGATTCTTTACCAGCTGAGCCAATAGGGAAGCCCAAGAATACTGGAATGGGTAGTCTATCCCTTCTCCAGCAGATCTTCCTGACCCAGGAATTGAACTGTGTTCTCCTGCATTCAGGTGGATTCTTTACCAGCTGAACTACCATGGAAGCCCAGGACAGCTTGCAATAGTATCTAAAAGAGGGGGCACTGGTAGAACGACCAATAAGAATGTGCTGTCCTCTGGTGAAGCAGACATGTGTGAGGCATCATAAGAGGCTGTGAGGTGGGGAGCAGGCAGTAAGTGTGGGAATTCTCAGACATCAGCTGGAATACAAGGATCTCTCAGAGAGTAAGGCAAAAATCTGACAATTCTTCGTTCCCAATCTCGCTACCTGGTGTCAGGCTGACTCTGTCGTTATAGAATACACTTTGAAATGGATGTAGGATTGACTCTGATTTGGACTGGACTTGGATTTTTTTTATCTGAAACCGAAATTTAATTACTAGCATGGTACTACTGATTCACCAAAATGCAGATGGAGAGCTACAGTATCTGTGTAATAATCCCTAAAGGCATAGGAGAGGGAGAATTTAGAGAGCATGGATGAAAGAAATAATTGGGGAAAAAAAGAAATGTTTTAAATCATCATGGTGACTTATTGAGCTAAGCTTGTTTATTATACTGTTTTTTTCTACAAAGAAGTAATGAGTTGTAAATCATTTAAAACAGTGTATGGCAAACAGTATTGTTTTTGTTTTTGATACAGTAAGGACTTAATATATGTTAGCTTTTATAATTGTTTATTTGAATAAAAATATCAAATTTCATTGTGATTCAAAATAGAAAGGGCTGCACTGAATAATAACAATGGAAAATTACAAAGGCAAAGACCAGAGAGTCATGTGTCAAGCATCATTCTGAACCTGAATAGAAGATTCTTTTCTGGGGTCTTTAATTCCAGGATTCTAAGCTTGAATTATTTCTCCATATGGGGAAAAAACAGCTCTTTTTTTCTTTTTACAAAATTAAACAGGCAATATAACTCTTCCTATATTTTTAAATGTAAAGAAACACAGATTATTTCTTTTTATTCTCTAAGAGCATCCACTGTTAAATCAATAACATTCATCCTTTTCATATGGAGTATTAGCTCCTTTTATCAAGCGCATGTCGTAAAAACTTGCCTGTCAGTATTCATTCTTTGATGGCTGTTTCTTCATTTTTGAAAATGATACTGACATGAAATGAGTGAAACATCATGATAGTATAGCTAGAACTGTCCTGGCAAGGGACTAAGCTTTTATATAACAATAACTTGCTTTCCTTTGTGCTAACTTATTTCGAGGTTTTGTATAAAGGATTTTAATAACAACAAAACAGACCAGAGGTTAAGCAAAGAGCATTTCACTTTTTTAAGCACCTGTCATTTTCAGAAATACACATATGTATACACATATACACACATATATTTGTATGTGTGTGTGTGTTTGTGTGTGTGTGTGTATAAAACTCACATGATTCAGAGAACTATATCTCATTTCAAATTTTAAGGGGACTAGTTTTGTACTTACATCTTGGTTGGTCATCTCCCAGTAGGGTCTTTCTCCATAAGATACAACCTCCCACATCACGATTCCATAGCTCCAGACATCACTCGCAGAAGTAAACTTTCGGAAAGCTATAGCTTCTGGGGCAGTCCATCTGATTGGAATTTTGCCTCCCTAAAATTGAAAAAGAATAAAAAAAATTCCCACATATTTCAAATGTATCTGGGGATACTTCTGCCTCACTGAAAAGATGTAGAAAGAGATGTAGCATTTTTAAGTGAATCTGTTTGACAGTATGCAGTCTCCTTTCACATATCTCAAGCCCATAAGCACTTGCAGACTGACTACTAATTGGCTGTCCAGAAGGCTTCTAGTTTAAATTCTGTCTGACTGCTGGAACACATACAGGACCCACATCTCAATTACAGTATCAGGATGGCAACTTTAAGTGGGGAAAGCAGGCAGTAAGGCAAATCAATAAGGTATACTTTCATGACTTGCTAACAGAAAGTAAAGGGCTCAAATTCCCAGGGTATCACATTTTCCATTAATATAGGGATTGAAAATAGAAATTCTTGATTGCTGAGTGCAATCCTGAGAAGTTTCAGTTAGTAAAACAAGCATGAAAATCAGACATATTAAAAAAAACCAAAAACCTCAGTTATACTTTCTCCTGACGCTGTGCAATTTCTTTTAGACTTCTCTTATATTTTGTTGTCATACTTCTGTGTGTATTTGATCAAACTGCTTATTTTTAAAAGTAAAAGGCAAGTATCTAAATTAGAGTCAACCAAATTAAAAATTATTAAAATTAGATTATGGGGGAATACTCACAAGGTTATCAAGGTTGGATTTTTACACGATAAAAACTATGATTTGGTAAGTTTTCTCTTAGTTTACAAAATAGACAATTTTATATCTTACCCATTTCCGTGTAAACTCTTTTCTCTTAAGTTTTAAAAGACGGAAAATCCATGCAACAAAATATTTCATCTATAAGCAAATAAATCTTAAAATAGAGACTGAGAGAGAGAAAAATGTGGGTTTTAAATATTTTCTTGGAAGAAACTAAAATATATTTTCCTGTTGTGCAGGAAGAAAAAAATTTAGTTTACTTACTAGAAAAAAATGGGACTTAAATTGCTCTTTATGAGCCAAACTTTCAAGAATATGAAGAAATAACAATTTCATGTAATGATTGAAATTTCTATGAGTTGATGTTAATTTGAAGTATTCAAGCTAATTTGGAATATTTGCTCCTTAGAAATAATACCACTTTAAGAAGACTCTCCAGAAACATACTTTTGTTAATTAAATATTCATTGGAAAGATCACATCATTAGGCCGACCATGTGGTATTGGGATGGCCTATATTACTATTATATAATTTATTATATGTATTATTATATAATATATGTATACATACACATATGTATACATAATAATATATGTGTTAATATATATATATAATATATGTATACATAAATTCAGTCCTGTCTGACTTGTTGCGACCCCATGTGGTATAGCAGCCCACCAAGCTCCTCTGTCCATGGAATTCTCCAGGCAAGAATACTAGAGTGGGTTGTCATTCTCCAAGGGATCTTCCTGATCCAGGGATTGAACCCAGGTCTGCATGGCAGCCAGATTATTTACCTTCTGAGCCACCAGGGAAGTCCTTTTGATTTCCCTTCAAATTGGAATTTGTCGATTATTTTAAACTTCAGCCTGGAAGTTTTCTCCTGATCCTCTGACCATCATATTGTATATCAGTATTATCTGAAGTTCCCTCACCAGTTCATCTTTCAGTATATGGATTTTCCACAAAGTGTAACCATACCCCATTTCAGAGGAGTAAATCTTGAGGGCCTCATCTTTGGCTTCCTTCCCCCTCCTTCTCCACTAGCATGACACATTTACACAGACCTTGACAAATTCACTTTATACATTTATTAATAACTAAGATACCAACATGGAGAAGGAAATGGCAACCCACTCCAGTGTTCTTGCCTGGAGAATCCCAGGGACAGGGGAGCCTGGTGGGCTGCCGTCTATGGGGTTGCACAGAGTTGGGAATAACCGAAGTGACTTAGCAGCAAGATACCAACCAACCATACTGGGAACAGGTGTTTCTATAAACTCAATCTTGTTTAGGCCAAGTTATTTATTAAGTGTAACTCTAATCCCAGAAGAATTCCTACTTGAGGTTTCACTTAACAGAAATAATGATAATAATAATTAGGTCTAGAAGACAGGGAAATCCCACCAATTAATTTATTGATTTATTAGGCTGACCAACGGGAAGTTTTCTTTGCTTAGGTAAGTTACTCTTGATCTTCAGCATAGTGTAATCCTTAATGATCCATAAATCACAACACAATGAAAGAAAAAAAACAGCCTTACAATTTAAAATAGACTAAAACAAGTAATTTTAAAAACATTTAATTAAATTTGAAAATGTGAACATTTAGCATTAGCAATGTCAAAAGTATTCTGTATTGAAATAAAAGTTAACCACATTGTATAGTGAAAAATATATAATGATAAATTCCTGCCTTCCTAAGATGTTTAAACATTGAGGATGTTTTGATGACCTTCAAAAGATTTAGAACAAGTTTAGTTTATTATAAGGGATTAAAACTCAAGAAATGCAGTACATAGACTGCCCAGGAAATTCTGCTCCATCATTACCCATAGTTTTCTACAGAAAGAACTGTCAATTATATTACAATGATTCAGGAAGCAATTACTTTGCTGGAAAAGGGTGTTGATTTATGCTCATTTTGACAATATGATTTAGTGACCAATTTTCCATAGAAGTGGGCTTAACAGTTTACATAGTATAAACGAAAAGCAATTAGGCATTAAAATACCTCCAGTAAATCAAAACTTTCTGAAGGAATAGCTCTTTTTTCCCCTATCATGTGAATACTTAGAAGGTAGCTTTAGATATGTCTGTATTTGTTTCATACATGAAAAAACTATGGTATAGGGTTTATGCTAGAAGGACTGATGCTGAAGCTGAAACTTCAATACTTTGGCCACCTCATGGGAAAAGTTGACTCATTGGAGAAGACCCTGATGCTGGGAGGGATTGGGGACAGGAGGAGAAGGGGATGACAGAGGATGAGATGGTTGGATGGCATCACTGACTCGATGGACATGAGTTTGGGTGAACTCCGGGAGTTGGTGATGGACAGGGAGGCCTGGCGTGCTGCGATTCATGAGGTCACAAAGAGTTAGACACGACTGAGCAACTGAACTGACTGACTGATTGACTGAAATGCTATACATGTTTATATATTCACATACAAAGCTTATTAATATATTCATATATGTAATATGAGCACATATTACATGCATACATATATTGTAGGTTAATATATGTGTATATTTAATACTTTTAATACAGGACATTCTTTAACTTTTACATTTAATACTCTATATGATTTTTATCAGTTGTATCCACTCTGAATCAAAACTTTTTATTTTCAGTAACTGTAGAAAAAAATTAACAATTAAGACTCATTTCATGAATACTTAGCTTATCTAAGTTTAATATTTGAATTTTCTGACATCTAACAAGGAAATTATTTGGACTTTTTTAGCCACCCTCTCTGTTTCCTCCCTCTTTATTTCTATATTGGAGGAATTTCTTTTTCTTTTGGCCATTTCTTTTAAAATCTTTAAATATTCAATGTCTCTAGTGCAGTATTTCAGAAGGCATTCTGTTAGATCTTACCCTTGTGGTGTAGGCTGCCTCAGGATCATCTTCCAGTACCCTGGAAAGCCCAAAGTCAGACACTTTGCACACAAGGTTACTGTTGATTAAGATGTTTCTGGCAGCAAGGTCTCTATGCACGTAGCCCATGTCAGAAAGGTATTTCATTCCTGCAGCGATGCCTCTCAGCATGCCAACCAGCTGGATCACAGTGAACTGCCCGTCATTTTTCTGTAAAGATTATACAGAAATATTAGTCCTCTAACATCTATCACTGGGGAAAGATATATAAGGATCTTCCTTCAATCCTTAAATTAATACATACTACTACCAAATTCACATTGCAATTTCTATCTGAAGGAGAACGGAAAAAATTAAGCACTAGACAGTAAACTTGAAAACTGTATCAGTTACCAAGTGTATACAAAGTGTTCTCTACTTGGTGAAAGCAGATGAAGGCTCTGAAAACCGTTGACCAAAATCTTATGTATTGCTACTCTTTTCTGCATTGTAATTCCTTTCTTAGTCATTAGAAGAGTGTTTTCATCACTCCAATTTAGTGCCTGCCTTGGGTTAACACTGTACATTTTAGAAGTGATTTAAAAGAAGCTGTTTGGATAGGCATATTGCAGTAAAGAAACAACTATAGGAAATAAGTGAGATTCTGCAGTAGCAGATCAGGGAGGGAGGGACTGAGCAATGACCAGGAGAATGTTAGTATTTCTGGGAGGCTTGCATGCACTGAATTTGGTGCAGACACACCGAATAAGGCTCAACTGATGCTTATTTTGAAATAAAGGAATGATGTGACCTTTAGGGGCTGATAAACTTAAATATATGTACAAGAAATTTGGCAGCAGAGTCTGGTAGAGGCTGGAGACTGGAAGAGAAGTTTGCCTTACCACTGGACCCCTGTCATATTCTTATGATGGTAACTAATGCTACTGTTGCTTCACTTTTCTAATCAATGACAGCTGTTGCCATTTGAAGATGAAAGGTTGCCAGTCTACAGGTTTAATCAGGCCTGCAAACATGTTACATTGTTCAGTACATACTATTTACTAATAAAATGAGTAGCCAACGTTTAATATTTGGAAACTTGCATAGTAAATTCTTTTCCTAAAACCCAGAAGATCTCACAACATTGACTACCATCTATTATCACACAATGATTCTTCAAATACAGAAGTACAAGAAGTGTCTGGCCCACAGGGGAGTTATGAGTCTGTTTGTCTCTTTCATTAGTATATGATTTTCATGGATTTTATAGACATTTTCCCTGTTCTGCCTGATATTATGTATTTTGAGAGAGTTGAATACTTATATTCTTTAAAAATTTTTTTTCATTGTAATCGATTTACAATCTTTTGTTAGTTTCAGGTGTAAAGTGAACCAGTTATATATATACATATATCTACCCTTTTTAAGATTCCTTTCCCAATAGGCCATTACAGAGTATTGAGTAGAGTTTTCTGTTCCACACAATAGATATTCATTAGTTATTCTATTTTATATATAATAGCATCTATATCATCAATTTCAATCTGCAAATTTATTCCCCTTCCCCCCTACTCGTGACCGTAAGTTTGTTTTCTACATCTGTGACACTATTTCTGTTTTGTAAACAAGCTCATTTGTACCATTTTTTATATTCCACATATAAGCAATACCATATAATATTTGTATTTCTCTATTTAACTTACTTTAGATAAAGTTAAATACTTATAAAAGATTCTCTTTTTTTCCTTTCCTTCATTCCTATTCTCCTTCCTTCCTTCCCTCCTTTATGATTTTTGGGGGAGGCACATTAACATACATTAAATAAAACCCTAGATACACATAACTTGGAATTGTATAACTTTCAAGCCAATTTTCAAGCCAAAGTTAATTTCTGGAGTACAATTATCCTGACTCCAGATATTTCTATTTAAAATTTAGCTTTAAGGTGACTGGATTTCTCCTTCAACATCACAGTCAGTATATAAATAACACTTTCAATGGTTGCCATTTGTATAAAATCTTACCTTTAAAAATGTATCTAAAGAGCCGTTTTCCATATACTCTGTAACGATCATCACCGGTTTACCTGAAAAGAGCACAGTGGTGTAAACTGCTGCTTTTTTATTTTGTGTAGTCTTATCTAGGAAAAGTTTGCATGCTAAGTCGCTTTTGTCATGTCCAGCTCTTTTGCATCCCTATAGCCCACCAGGCTCCTCTCTCCATGAGATTTCTCCAGGCAAGAATACTGGACTGGATTGCCATGCCCTCCTCAAAGGGATCTTCCCGACCCAGAGATCAAACTTATGTCTCTTGTGTCCACCAGAGGTGGCAAGCAAGTTCTTTACCAGTAGTACAACCTTTACCTGGAAGTCTTTATTATTGTGTGCAAATTATATATATGTGTATATATATATGTGTGTGTGTGTGTATATATATATATATAAAACAGTCCTCTTTGAGTAGCACGTAAATTCTGGCATGATGATACCTTAGTATATACTAAATGGGGTCAGTGAGAAGATAGTATCACAAGAATGATAAAGATAGACATTTAAGATATAAAAAAAATTTCAATATCAAAGTCCATTTATGTAGAAAATGAGTTTAAGGATGAATTTCATTTTAATAGAGGTAATGATATGAAGTGCCAAATAATAATATCCAGCAAACACATTCATCTTTTTCGCAAGTTAGTTCAGTCGCTCAGTCGTGTCCGACCCTTTGCGACCTCATGAACCGCAGCATGCCAATCCTCCCTGTCTATCACCAACTCCCAGAGTTTACCCAAACTCATGTCCAGTGAATCGGTGATGCCATGTAACCATCTCATCCTTTGTCATCCCTTTCTCCTCCTGCCTTCAATATTTCCCAACATCATGGTCTTTTCAAATGAGGCAGCTCTTTGCATGAGGTGGCCAAAGTATGGGGGTTTCAGCCTCAACATCAGTCCTTCCAATGAATGCCCAGGTCTGATCTCATTTAGGACAGACTCCTTGGATCTCCTTGCAGTCCAAGGGACTCTCAAGAGTCTTCTCCAACACCACAGTTCAAAAGTAGCAATTTTTTGGCACTCAGCTTTCTTTATAATCCAACTCTCACATCCATATATGACTACTGGAAAAACCATAGCCTTGACAAGACAGACCTTTTTTGACAAATTTATATCTGCTTTTCAATATGCTGTCTAGACTGGTCATAACTTTCTTTCCAAGGAGTAAGCGTCTTTTAATTTCATGGCTGCAATCACCATCTGCAGTGATTTTTGGAGCCCAGAAAAATAAAGTCTGACACAGTTTCCCCATCTATTTGCCATAAAGTGATGGGACTGGATGCCATGATCTTAGTTTTCTGAGTGTTGAGCTTTTTAGCCAACTTTTTCACTCTCCTGTTTCACTTTCATCAAGAGGTGCTTTAGTTCTTCACTTTTTGCCAGAAGGGTGGTGTCATCTGCATATCTTAGGTTATTGATATTTCTCCCAGCAATCTTGATTCCAGCTTGTGTTTCCTCCAGCCCAGTGTTTCTCATGATGTACTCTGCATAGAAATTAAATAAACAGGGTGATAATATACAGCCTTGACATACTCCTTTTTCTATTTGGAACCAGTCTGTTGTTCCATGTCCAGTTCTAACTGTTGCTTCTTGACCTGCATATAGGTTTCTCAAGAGGCAGGTCAGGTGGTCTGGCATTCCCATCTCTTTCAGAATTTTCCACAGTTTGTTGTGATCCACATGGTCAAAGGCTTTGGCATGGTCAATAAAGCAAAAATAGATGTTTTTCTGGAACTCTCTTGCTTTTTCGATGATTCATCAGATGTTGGAAATTTGGAACCAGTCTGCTATTCCATGTCCAGTTCTAACTGTTGCTTCCTGACCTGCATACAGGTATCTCAAGAGTTCTAAATAAAATCTTTCATCCAGTCAAACTGCCCTACTGATGATCCCTGGAATATATGTTGCATCTTCCCAACTTTATTTCCATGTTCTTGTAATATGTTTACTTATGGCTACCTCTCTTTTCCCTCTATGCCACATACCTACAATCTCTATCAATCCAAATTTTTCCATCCCTCAAAACCCTGTTCTAGTTCCTTTTGCTATCTGGAAACATCTCTTGTAATCATTGTTCTGATGGATGAGGTCCTCCTCTTTTCATGTCTGACATAAAACTGTAGCTGGACAGACTCTGAAGCCACACTGCTTGGCTTTGTATCCCAGATAAATTAATTACTATCATATTATCTTGGGCAAATCAATTCTCATCTGTGTACCTCAGTTTTCTCACCTCCAAAGTGGGGACATTAATGGCACCTGCATCACAGAGTTATTGTGAGTATCCCCTAAGTTATATTGCTATCCAATATGTGCCCATCACTTAGAATTTAAATTTACTATATATCATTATTTTATAAACTTTATCAACTTTGTGCATAAATGTCATTGCTAGATGTAATTTGATGAAGAGAATAGATCACATTTTACCCTCATAAAATTATGGCATTTTGTGTGTAATATGTCTGTGATATATGATATAAAATGTAAGATCAAAAATATTTGTTATAGGAAAAAATACCTAAAACAAGGTTGCTAGTTTTAACACTCCACATTAACCTCATTATATTTTAAAACATGCCCCTTTATTCTTTAATAAATATATACTNAAGCGTCTTTTAATTTCATGGCTGCAATCACCATCTGCAGTGATTTTTGGAGCCCAGAAAAATAAAGTCTGACACAGTTTCCCCATCTATTTGCCATAAAGTGATGGGACTGGATGCCATGATCTTAGTTTTCTGAGTGTTGAGCTTTTTAGCCAACTTTTTCACTCTCCTGTTTCACTTTCATCAAGAGGTCCTTTAGTTCTTCACTTTTTGCCAGAAGGGTGGTGTCATCTGCATATCTTAGGTTATTGATATTTCTCCCAGCAATCTTGATTCCAGCTTGTGTTTCCTCCAGCCCAGTGTTTCTCATGATGTACTCTGCATAGAAATTAAATAAACAGGGTGATAATATACAGCCTTGACATACTCCTTTTTCTATTTGGAACCAGTCTGTTGTTCCATGTCCAGTTCTAACTGTTGCTTCTTGACCTGCATATAGGTTTCTCAAGAGGCAGGTCAGGTGGTCTGGCATTCCCATCTCTTTCAGAATTTTCCACAGTTTGTTGTGATCCACATGGTCAAAGGCTTTGGCATGGTCAATAAAGCAAAAATAGATGTTTTTCTGGAACTCTCTTGCTTTTTCGATGATTCATCAGATGTTGGAAATTTGGAACCAGTCTGCTATTCCATGTCCAGTTCTAACTGTTGCTTCCTGACCTGCATACAGGTATCTCAAGAGTTCTAAATAAAATCTTTCATCCAGTCAAACTGCCCTACTGATGATCCCTGGAATATATGTTGCATCTTCCCAACTTTATTTCCATGTTCTTGTAATATGTTTACTTATGGCTACCTCTCTTTTCCCTCTATGCCACATACCTACAATCTCTATCAATCCAAATTTTTCCATCCCTCAAAACCCTGTTCTAGTTCCTTTTGCTATCTGGAAACATCTCTTGTAATCATTGTTCTGATGGATGAGGTCCTCCTCTTTTCATGTCTGACATAAAACTGTAGCTGGACAGACTCTGAAGCCACACTGCTTGGCTTTGTATCCCAGATAAATTAATTACTATCATATTATCTTGGGCAAATCAATTCTCATCTGTGTACCTCAGTTTTCTCACCTCCAAAGTGGGGACATTAATGGCACCTGCATCACAGAGTTATTGTGAGTATCCCCTAAGTTATATTGCTATCCAATATGTGCCCATCACTTAGAATTTAAATTTACTATATATCATTATTTTATAAACTTTATCAACTTTGTGCATAAATGTCATTGCTAGATGTAATTTGATGAAGAGAATAGATCACATTTTACCCTCATAAAATTATGGCATTTTGTGTGTAATATGTCTGTGATATATGATATAAAATGTAAGATCAAAAATATTTGTTATAGGAAAAAATACCTAAAACAAGGTTGCTAGTTTTAACACTCCACATTAACCTCATTATATTTTAAAACATGCCCCTTTATTCTTTAATAAATATATACTATATACAATTTCAGTGCTAAATTATACTGAGGTAAGTGGAAAAAGATCTTATGGTAGACAAATTCTATCTTATATGTCTATTAGTTAACTTTTTATATAATAAGGGAAATGGGGCCTAACAATTATGAAAATGCACTATAATTAACTTAATGGCATTCTCCAGAAAGGTACTTGTATTTTACTTGAGAAGTGATTCATTCAGGTCACAAAATTAGAACTTTTAAATTTATTCAACCAACATCACTTTGAAATGCAAACAGATATAAAAAGATAATTACATACAAAAAAGAAACAACTAGGAAGAAAAAGAAGTTTTAATTCCAAAATCACTTAAAACTCACTATTTAGTGTAATACGGTGTATGTGCATGTACTAAGTCACTTCAGTCGTATCTCACTTCTTGTGACATTATGGAATGTGGCCGGTCAGTCTCCTCGGTCCATGGATTCTCCAGGCAACGATACTGGAGTGGGTTGCTGTGCCCTCCTCCAGGGTATCTTCCTGACCTTGGGATCAAACATGTTTCTTCTATATTGCAGGTGGTTTCTTTCTTTACCACTGAGCCATCAACAGTTCAGTCTAATTTCTTACTCAGATAATTATGTTCTGTTAAAACACTTCAGAATACTATTCTTTGAATGGAATGTGACAAGTAATACTTTAAAGGCAGATTGATTTCTCTCCTCCTCTTTAAAAGTTATAAAAAAGAGTTTGCCTAAAATAATTTATCATATATTTATAGCATACCTATGTTAGGTAAAACATCCCATATGTAGAAAATATGTATCAGAGATGTCATTTGACTTGAACTTTGAAAGTGTCACCGTTGTAACAAAAGGTGACAGGGACTTCAGGAAGAAGAGGTAGCTTGTATCTTGTCATGAAAGAACTTGTCAACTTCAAACATGGCTAGAGGCCTGGATTTTCCTTTATAATTCAGGAAGTGACAGGAGATGAGTTGGGGAACACAGATTTTTTAAATGACTGGAAATACAATACCAGAAAAAACAACAATGAGCGACTCATGTTGTATTTGCAAATGACCATGACAATAAATAAACAAACAAAAAAGATTATTAATGCTTTTTCTCCTTAGGATTACTGTAATCTAAGCTCATGAATTGAGATATGCTCCCAGATTCAGTTCAGTTCAGTTTAAGTTGCTCAATCGTTTCTGACTCTTCGTGACCCCATGGACCACAGCCCGCCTGACCTCCCTGTCCATTACCAACTCCCGGAGTCTACTCAAACCCATCTCCATTGAGTTGGTAATGCCATCCAACCATCTCATTCTCTGTCATCCCGTTCTCCACCTGCCTTCAATCTTTCCCAGCATCAGGGTCTTTTCAAATGGGTCTGTTTTTTGCTCCCAGATTAACTTCATTTTAATGGCATTGCCACACCCATTCAATGGACCTCAGACAAACTACTAATAGACAAAATTCTGCTTTGGGTCCTTTGGTCTCATTCTTATATCCTAGGGCTTATTTCTGACTTTCATTAATGTTGAAACCCCTTTTCTTTCAAAAGTCCAGAATTAAAGAATAACTGTTTTGGCACAGGGCCCCACATGTCCAAAGTTCCACCAGCCACAATGCTGGAATATTGAAACACCCTGCTGTACCAGAAATCACTCCTTCATCTGTCTGATTTCAGGAATTCAGAAGTACTCAGAGATGAAGCTGAGTAGGCATATAAAAGGGACATGCAGGTAACTCTGTCTTCAGCTTTTTATCAAACAGTATGGAAGTATTTAAAAAATTTATAGGTATTAGCACCAAAGAGTTTGTACTTACTGAACACCAGCTCTGATCAAACTAGAAAAAGGTCTATGTTTTCAGGAATCAGCCTGTGTTTCCAGGAATCTGCCCTGTGAAGCTCTTTGACTTTCATTTACAGAAATCTGCTGAGGGAGTTGTCAGAGTTTAATTGGAATTGGAAGAACTGAATTCTAGCAGATATCCAAGGGATATAGTCGAAGCTTTCCTTCATCAGTAACTCTCAGACCCTACCATGTGAGCAGATGCCTGTCCATCAAAGTGAAGACTTTGTCAATATCTACCTTTACCTCCTTTACCCCAAATCTTTTATGATTACAGTACCTCCCCTATATTACTACTACACAAACTTCAGTTTCCTTCTGTTCTCTTTTTCTAGAATTTCTTCTTTGCATCTATCCTCTAATTTTTTAGACCCTCTTCTTAAAGCTATAGGTTAGTGTAAATATTTATTACCGCTCTCCCAAGGTCTCCTGAGCAGGAGTTGTATAATTCCCTATGTAAAAAATCTCTTTCTTAGGGAAATTTGTTCCTTAAATTCAAGTTCACCAAGTTCACTAAGCTTAGATGAAAAAATTCACAATCTAAAAAGAATGAAGTGATCATAAAACTTACTGTTATTAAACAGCATATATTTAGAAACAACAAAAAAAGGCTACTTTTCTAGGGAAATAGGCACCTGGTGTCTCTCCTATAAGGTTTTTCTGGGGATCATCACCTAATTTTAAAAGTTAGATACATTATTAATGACAATGTAGGTTGTATTTTCAATAGCAAAAATGTTATTTGAAAAATATGATAGGGACCTAAAATGCCTTTCATATTTCAGAAAATGCTGCTGCTGCTGCTAAATCACTTCAGATGTGTCCAACTCTGTGTGACTCCATAGATGGCAGCCCACCAGGCTTCCTCGTCCCTGGGATTCTCCAGGCAAGAATACTGGAGTGGGTTGCCATTTCCTTCTCCAATGCATGGAAGTTAAAAGTAAAAGTGAAATCGCTCAGTCATGTCCGACTCTTCGCGACCCCATGGACTGCAGCCTACTAGGCTGCACCATCCATGGGATTCTCCAAGCAAGAGTACTGGAGTGCTTCCATTGCCTTCTCTGTCAGAAAATGGGGGAAAAGCAATAAAAATGCATGTTTCCANTGTCCCATGGCATCTGGGATCATCTCAGATCAAGGATTGAACTCATGTCTCCTGCATTGGCAGACAGATTCTTTATCACTGAGCCATCAGGGAAGCTTAATCAATCCTGTCTTTTTCAAAAAAAGGGTTAATATTACCTAATGTGCTGTCTCTTATACACATCTCTCCCTTTGTTGACAAGAATAAGAAAATTCACAAGCCATCTAATTATTTTTTATGTTTGAGCCATTTTAATGATAATTATATTTAGTTTGGCTTATGTTTTGTCTCAGTTTCTGCTAGCCTGCAAAGATGACATAGCAGTAATTAATGTGGCTTACTCTAACCACTGTAAACTCAATAAAATGGTATAAATCATTTTCCATTATCCAGTTGAAGTACAGACAAAGAGTAGATTTACCAATAATTTTGAAAGCATATTATAAAATATCAATATAAAGAGAGCTCATAAAGCATGTTAAACATGATTTTAATCTGAGAGTGGAGTTTTTATATTACTTTATGTTATTTACTAAGGACCCAGTTCAGGCAGTGTCTAAGCAGTAATAGAAACAGTTATTCAAGGAATTTGCCTAGGTCATATTTTATCATTTTGTATTGATAATCATAAAACAGCTACAGTTTATTGATTTATTGAATACCCACTTCTTACAAGTCATGATATTAATTTTAACTGTCATCAAGATTCTGTAACCCTGATATTACAAATGACTCTTTTCAGAGAAAAAAGTGTGGCTTAAAAAGATTCAATATATTACCTGAGTTAATTAGTGCAAGTTATAAAAAACAAAGCTGCGAATCAAATTCAGGTCTACCTGACTATGAAAGCTGTTTTCCTTCCGTCTACACTATGATGTCTATAATTTCCAAATTTATTTTAAATTTCATTTTAAAACTTAAAAGATAGTCTTTTGTGTTATATTAAGTTTGATAATAATGACTGTGCCACACCATCCAGCTCATGCATTAATGGTAGATCCAGTGGGAATTCAGTTGCTCTCAATAAATAACATTATTCTTACATATGATCATTACTTATGGATGCTCTAAGCATTCAGTAGTGTTCAGTAGTGAAGTGGATAGGCCCTGGGTTATGTAATACTTATGTGAAGAATCTAAAATGTTCAAACCCATAGAAAATTAAAGCAGAATGGTGGCTGCCAGTGTCTTGGGAAGGGAAAGGAGGGATTTCTGTTTCATGAGTATGTAGTTTCAGTTACGTGAGACAAGAAGTTTCTAGAAATTAGCCATACCACCTTGTGCTTACAATGAACAAAACTGCACTGTGTAATCTGCACCTAAATTTTAATAGGGTAGGGATCATGATATGTGGATTTTTCTTGCCACAATAAAACAAAACTTCATCTGCTGCCTTACTGATGTTTTTTTGTTGCTCATGTCCAACAAAATTCAAGAAAGGAGAGAACACATCTTTTCTGGTAAAGCAGTCTCTTTTCATAAGCTATCTCAAAATTAGGTTAAAGAAACTTTGGGGAATGTAGACTTAGCCCTTGTTTTTCAGAGCATGGCCCTTGACAAGTGGCATAGCTATCTCCCAAGAGAGAGCTTGTTAGAAATGCAAAATCTCAGAGCCCAAACCAATCTATGTAAACAGATTCTGCATTGTAGCAATATCTTCAGAGGCACATTATATTTTGAGAAACACTGAAACAGGCCACGTCACAAAAGTTGTAGCTAAATCTGGGCTTATTCTTTTATTTGCATTGATACTAACCTGCTTTTCTGAAACCACGAGTGTATCAGGAAACACATGGTACCACTTAATGACATAATGGAGCATTTAATTTAGAAACATCATAATTTACTGGAAAACAGCTGTCACTTGGCTTCTCTTAGAAACATTTTACAAGCTTTGGAAATAATTAAAAGTAAGCCTATTTTTATAATGGCATAGTTGGTAAAGAATCTGCTGCAATGCAGAAGACAGAGGTTCAATCCTTGGGTAGGGAAAATCCTCTGAAGAAGGAAATGGCAACCCATTCCAGTATTCTTGCATAGAAAATTCCATGGACAGAGGATCCTGGTGGGCTACAATCCATGGGGTGGCAAAGAGTTGGACACGGCTGAGTGTCTGAGCATATTATTACATTTCTGTATCTGTAGTTTTATTTTGCTATGTCATTCTATATATTTGGCTTGTATTCCATTTAGTGCATTAATATTTGTAGCTTCTTGAAATTACTTTTAGTTTTTATTCCAAGGGACGCTTGGAATAACAAATATCACGATTCAAGGTCAACCAGAAAATGGGATCTTGTGCTTGTAGTAGGAATAGATAATGCTTATTAAGCATTGGAATGAGAAGGGAAGAGATCGTATGGGGTAATCAAAACTTAGCAGGGCACTGAGATTATTTTAATTCCATTTATAAAACTACATAATTTTAATTTTGGGAAAGATTATAAAATCATAAACCTCTATACCTTACCTGAGACAGGAGCATGGACAAGCTAAATGTTTCTATTAAGTAGAAATTTCAAGCTTTCCATAATATCCTCTTTTATTTCAGATTGTTTACATTGATATAAATTTTTTCATTAGATGCTCATTTATCAAGTTAAAAATGAATTAGAACTTCTCTGACATTAGTGAAGGTAGATAATTACTTGTGAACTCAGAGATTATCAACTTTGCACAGGAGCTGAGGAATCTAAATTAAAATTGTGACAGCTTTCTTTTATTAATAACGAAATTGACTTTAAATCACAAGGTATGATTTACTAATAGTCAATCTTTAGGCCAGGAAATCTCTCTTTCTACAAGTATCTATCTTTCTGGTGAGTAAGATTTAGATTTTATCAGAGACAGCACTTGGAGAAGGAAATGGCAACCCATTCCAGTATTCTTCTCTAGAGAATCCTGTGGACAGAGGAGCCTGGTGGGCTGCTGTCCATAGGGTCGCACAGAGTCAGACACGACTGAAGCGACTTAGCATGCATGCATGCATTGGAGAAGGAAATGGCAACCCCCTGCAGTATTCTTGCCTGGAGAATCCCAGGGACAGAAGAGCCTGGTGGGCTGTCGTCTATGGGGTCACACAGAGTCGGGCACGACTAAAGCTACTTAGCAGCAGCAGCAGCAGCAGAGACAACACTTGTAAATATATAATAAATGTGTTGTTTATTTATTATACCTCTCTCTATGCCCTCATAATGCAAAACAAGTATCTGGAAGCAGTATGTTGTAGAAAGAAGAACCTGCAAGGCTTGGAACTTGCAAAGAACATTCATGAAAGGACAACGAATGAATGAGAGGAGTCTGGTAAGAGCTCAATTTGAAGATGTAATAGAATAATATGTCTGGTATCCATTCTACTTCAGTGTTAAATTTGTTTATTTTCATCATGGTTTATCCTGGTAATGGCTCATTGAATTTTTCCTTTTGTGAAACGGAAGATGTAAAATCGAAGCATACTCATACTGCAAACATCTTCATTTATACTTTCAGAGTCCAATCTTACACAACTCGATGCTTATAAGTCTCTCAAAAGTAACTTGTCCACAATGGAACTACTGATTTACTGACCACAGTCTTGCTCCTCCTGCAGCTTTCCCCATAAATGGCAATTCTTTTCTTTAAGGGACTCAGGACGACAGTAATTTAAAATTATCGACTCTTCTTTTTATCTCACATTCCACATCTAATTCATAAGAAGCTTTCCTGTGGTTGCCTTCAAAAATTTCAAGTAGTATTCAAGTACTACTCACCATTGTTAGATTACTACCCTGATCTAACCCTAAGAGATGTGAATGACAGTAGTCTCCTCACTCTCTTTCCATTTCAACACTGACTTCTACCATCTTTATTCAACACAGCATCCTGATTAATCCTATTAAAGTAGAAATAAGATTCCATCACATCTTGGCTCCAAAGCTCAGATTAAGAGACAGTCTTTGCAGGGACCAAAGTGTTCACACACCATCTAAGCTCCTATTACATTTTCAAATTACACTCTTACCAGACTCCTCTCATTCATTCCATTGTAGCAACATTGGCCTTATGGTCTCTTGAGCATTCTATGCAGTTCCATTCAAGCCTTGCAGGTCCTTCTTTCTACACTACACTGTCCTCAGATATCTGTAAGGCCCACACCTTCAATTTATTCAAGCATTATTAGCCAGATCTTTCTTTATAATAGAAACCAATTCTCGATAGAAACAATCCATAATCTCCTAACTTAGCGCAACTTTTTTCATTTAATGTATTGTAAATGTATTTGTTCAATTAGTTTCTCTCTTCCCAACTCAAAGGTAAGCTCCATAAAGGCAGGAAATCAGTTTGTTTAATCTCCACTGTATCCTACTGATTAATAAGGACAGACATTTAGTAGGTGATCAATTAATACCTTTTGAATAAATAAATGTTTCTTGTCACGTGTATAGTGAATAATGATATATGAAGTTAGTAATGTACACTGCTTAAGAGTTTGGATTTTAGAGTCATGTAGAATAATTTTTAAATCTGGTATTGTCCTATGTTATATTTATGATATCAAATAAGGTATTTCACCGCTTTAAGGTTAAATTTTCCTATATGTAAGTTGAGGACAAATATTATATTCAGGATAGTGTTGTTGTGCACATTAAAGAGGTAATATGTAAAATGTATTAAAATACCACATTCTTAAATTAATGTTAATGATCAGTAGTGGTTATATCCTTGGATTGGGAAGATCCCCTAGAGAATGAAATGGAAACCCACTCCAGTATTCTTCCCTGGGAAATTTCTTGGACAGAGGAGCCTGGGGGGCTACAGTCCATGAGGTCTCTAAAGAGTCAGACATGACTTAGTAGCTAAACAGCAACAACATCTTATACTTTGATCTTATGTGTGTCTTTAGCTCTGAAATATGCGTGTGTGTAGTGGTTATAACTGCTATATGGAAGGTCTTGTGAAAAGATCCTCATGCACTTCCTTTGTATGCCTTTTAATTTTTTCCCTAAAACACTCATGGTTTTATAGAACAAAGTTATTTAAATTAAAATATAAACTTTATATCATTTTAACTCATTTAAAATTTTTAGATAACTGCAATTTAGTCATTGAGTCATTTAATATTATTATTCATTTTTAACTTATTTTATTGATTTATTTTTGGTTGTGCTGGAATTTGTTGCTGCGCAGGTTTTTCTCTAGTTGAGTTCTCAGTGAGTGGGGATTACTCTCTAACTATGATGTATGAGCTTCTCATTTCAATGGCTTCTCTTGTTGTGGAGGACATGCTCTCGGGTGCACAGTTTCAGCCTAGCTCCCAGGCTCTAGAGCACAGATTAGTAGTTGTGCCACATGGACTTAGTTGTCCCATGGCATCTGGGATCATCTCAGATCAAGGATTGAACTCATGTCTCCTGCATTGGCAGACAGATTCTTTATCACTGAGCCATCAGGGAAGCTTAATCAATCCTGTCTTTTTCTAAAAAAGGGTTAATATTACCTAATGTGTATGGTCGTATGACAGACACTAGAGGTACTGTAAACACATATCAACTTCAAAAAGTTCATCATGCAGTAGAATAATATATGTACAGAGAGATAACTATGATATAATGGGCAACAGATAAATGCAACTAGAATCTGTAAGATTGTCTCTGGCTGAGAATTCATTCATTCAACAAATACATGGAATCCTACATGTGCTGAGTACCAATCTAGAAACAGGTGCATGTGTGCTCAGTTGCTCAGCTGTCTGACTCTTTGCAACCCTATAGACTGTAGCCTGCCATGCTCCTCTGTCCATAGGATTTTTCAGGCAAGAATACTGGAGTGGGTTGCCATCTCCTCCTCCAAGAAATCTTTCCAACCCAGGGATTGAACCTGCATCTCCTTTATTGCAGGTGGATTCTTTTTTACTGAGCCATTGGGGAAGCCCTGATCTAGAAACCTGGAGGTGAGCAAAATAAAACAAATGTAGAGCTCGGATGCTTTCCTTTACTTAGCTACTCGACATTATTGAGTAGCTTACTCTATGCAAGGCAGACAGTGAGGACAGAAGGGAAAATTAAGATAAAGCATGCTGGACTAAGCCTCTCTTTACAATGTGGGAGACCCGGGTTCAATCCCTGGGTCGGGACGATCCCCTAGAGAAGGAAATGGCAATCCACTCCAGTACTATTGCCTGGAAAATCCCATGGACAGAGGAGCCTGGTAGGCTACAGTTCGTGGGGTCGCAAANCGCACAGAGTCAGACACGACTGAAGCGACTTAGCATGCATGCATGCATTGGAGAAGGAAATGGCAACCCCCTGCAGTATTCTTGCCTGGAGAATCCCAGGGACAGAAGAGCCTGGTGGGCTGTCGTCTATGGGGTCACACAGAGTCGGGCACGACTAAAGCTACTTAGCAGCAGCAGCAGCAGCAGAGACAACACTTGTAAATATATAATAAATGTGTTGTTTATTTATTATACCTCTCTCTATGCCCTCATAATGCAAAACAAGTATCTGGAAGCAGTATGTTGTAGAAAGAAGAACCTGCAAGGCTTGGAACTTGCAAAGAACATTCATGAAAGGACAACGAATGAATGAGAGGAGTCTGGTAAGAGCTCAATTTGAAGATGTAATAGAATAATATGTCTGGTATCCATTCTACTTCAGTGTTAAATTTGTTTATTTTCATCATGGTTTATCCTGGTAATGGCTCATTGAATTTTTCCTTTTGTGAAACGGAAGATGTAAAATCGAAGCATACTCATACTGCAAACATCTTCATTTATACTTTCAGAGTCCAATCTTACACAACTCGATGCTTATAAGTCTCTCAAAAGTAACTTGTCCACAATGGAACTACTGATTTACCGACCACAGTCTTGCTCCTCCTGCAGCTTTCCCCATAAATGGCAATTCTTTTCTTTAAGGGACTCAGGACGACAGTAATTTAAAATTATCATCGACTCTTCTTTTTATCTCACATTCCACATCTAATTCATAAGAAGCTTTCCTGTGGTTGCCTTCAAAAATTTCAAGTAGTATTCAAGTACTACTCACCATTGTTAGATTACTACCCTGATCTAACCCTAAGAGATGTGAATGACAGTAGTCTCCTCACTCTCTTTCCATTTCAACACTGACTTCTACCATCTTTATTCAACACAGCATCCTGATTAATCCTATTAAAGTAGAAATAAGATTCCATCACATCTTGGCTCCAAAGCTCAGATTAAGAGACAGTCTTTGCAGGGACCAAAGTGTTCACACACCATCTAAGCTCCTATTACATTTTCAAATTACACTCTTACCAGACTCCTCTCATTCATTCCATTGTAGCAACATTGGCCTTATGGTCTCTTGAGCATTCTATGCAGTTCCATTCAAGCCTTGCAGGTCCTTCTTTCTACACTACACTGTCCTCAGATATCTGTAAGGCCCACACCTTCAATTTATTCAAGCATTATTAGCCAGATCTTTCTTTATAATAGAAACCAATTCTCGATAGAAACAATCCATAATCTCCTAACTTAGCGCAACTTTTTTCATTTAATGTATTGTAAATGTATTTGTTCAATTAGTTTCTCTCTTCCCAACTCAAAGGTAAGCTCCATAAAGGCAGGAAATCAGTTTGTTTAATCTCCACTGTATCCTACTGATTAATAAGGACAGACATTTAGTAGGTGATCAATTAATACCTTTTGAATAAATAAATGTTTCTTGTCACGTGTATAGTGAATAATGATATATGAAGTTAGTAATGTACACTGCTTAAGAGTTTGGATTTTAGAGTCATGTAGAATAATTTTTAAATCTGGTATTGTCCTATGTTATATTTATGATATCAAATAAGGTATTTCACCGCTTTAAGGTTAAATTTTCCTATATGTAAGTTGAGGACAAATATTATATTCAGGATAGTGTTGTTGTGCACATTAAAGAGGTAATATGTAAAATGTATTAAAATACCACATTCTTAATGTTAATGATCAGTAGTGGTTATATCCTTGGATTGNTAAATTTTCCTATATGTAAGTTGAGGACAAATATTATATTCAGGATAGTGTTGTTGTGCACATTAAAGAGGTAATATGTAAAATGTATTAAAATACCACATTCTTAAATTAATGTTAATGATCAGTAGTGGTTATATCCTTGGATTGGGAAGATCCCCTAGAGAATGAAATGGAAACCCACTCCAGTATTCTTCCCTGGGAAATTTCTTGGACAGAGGAGCCTGGGGGGCTACAGTCCATGAGGTCTCTAAAGAGTCAGACATGACTTAGTAGCTAAACAGCAACAACATCTTATACTTTGATCTTATGTGTGTCTTTAGCTCTGAAATATGCGTGTGTGTAGTGGTTATAACTGCTATATGGAAGGTCTTGTGAAAAGATCCTCATGCACTTCCTTTGTATGCCTTTTAATTTTTTCCCTAAAACACTCATGGTTTTATAGAACAAAGTTATTTAAATTAAAATATAAACTTTATATCATTTTAACTCATTTAAAATTTTTAGATAACTGCAATTTAGTCATTGAGTCATTTAATATTATTATTCATTTTTAACTTATTTTATTGATTTATTTTTGGTTGTGCTGGAATTTGTTGCTGCGCAGATTTTTCTCTAGTTGAGTTCTCAGTGAGTGGGGATTACTCTCTAACTATGATGTATGAGCTTCTCATTTCAATGGCTTCTCTTGTTGTGGAGGACATGCTCTCGGGTGCACAGTTTCAGCCTAGCTCCCAGGCTCTAGAGCACAGATTAGTAGTTGTGCCACATGGACTTAGTTGTCCCATGGCATCTGGGATCATCTCAGATCAAGGATTGAACTCATGTCTCCTGCATTGGCAGACAGATTCTTTATCACTGAGCCATCAGGGAAGCTTAATCAATCCTGTCTTTTTCAAAAAAAGGGTTAATATTACCTAATGTGTATGGTCGTATGACAGACACTAGAGGTACTGTAAACACATATCAACTTCAAAAAGTTCATCATGCAGTAGAATAATATATGTACAGAGAGATAACTATGATATAATGGGCAACAGATAAATGCAACTAGAATCTGTAAGATTGTCTCTGGCTGAGAATTCATTCATTCAACAAATACATGGAATCCTACATGTGCTGAGTACCAATCTAGAAACAGGTGCATGTGTGCTCAGTTGCTCAGCTGTCTGACTCTTTGCAACCCTATAGACTGTAGCCTGCCATGCTCCTCTGTCCATAGGATTTTTCAGGCAAGAATACTGGAGTGGGTTGCCATCTCCTCCTCCAAGAAATCTTTCCAACCCAGGGATTGAACCTGCATCTCCTTTATTGCAGGTGGATTCTTTTTTACTGAGCCATTGGGGAAGCCCTGATCTAGAAACCTGGAGGTGAGCAAAATAAAACAAATGTAGAGCTCGGATGCTTTCCTTTACTTAGCTACTCGACATTATTGAGTAGCTTACTCTATGCAAGGCAGACAGTGAGGACAGAAGGGAAAATTAAGATAAAGCATGCTGGACTAAGCCTCTCTTTACAATGTGGGAGACCCGGGTTCAATCCCTGGGTCGGGACGATCCCCTAGAGAAGGAAATGGCAATCCACTCCAGTACTATTGCCTGGAAAATCCCATGGACAGAGGAGCCTGGTAGGCTACAGTTCGTGGGGTCGCAAAGAGTAGGACATGACTGAGCGACTTCACTATGCTGGTCTCATGGAGAATGTCATATTTGAATAATCTTAAAGGTCAGGTAGAGCTGAGGAAAATGGAGAGGACATACTAGGGCTGAATGAAGTATTGCCAAGGGGAAAAACAAGAACTAGGTAAAAGTTTCTAGAAAAGAAATAGTATATAATGGAGATATGACCAAATTATATCAAGAATCAAAATATATGTATTCTTCTTGATTTGTTTGCTCCTGGTGATGAAGCAGGAGAGAAAAGTGATTTTGTTAAACGTATGAAATGGACTAATGTCCATTGGAAAATACCAAAATGGCAAGACTAGTTTGAAGACTGTTGGAATAGCCCTGGGCAATATATAACAAGGACCTATAAAATAAAAAGGACTTTATAGGATAGAAAATACTGTATTTGAAAGATAATTACAAATTTATATAATAAGTCAGAACTGTCCTACAATTTAACCAATTAATTGTCATTGAGTGTGTTATCTCCTCAGACACAGAAAGAAAAATAGGGAGACATTTCTTTCATTGTTCTCTAGCATTTTGTTTAAATTTATTAATTTTAAGGAGAACTAAAATATAACTGGCTTCCCTGGTGGCTCAGACAGTACAGAATCTGCCTACAATGTGGATAACTGGTGTTGACCCCTGGGTCAGGAAGATCCCCTAATGGCAGGCAACCTACTCCAGTATTCTTGCCTGGAGAATTTCATGGACAGCCAGGTGACAGTTCATGGGATCACAAAGAGTCAGACACGACTGAGCGACTAACACACACACACACACAACTATGAATAACTCTAAGACTTAATTGAAATATTTATTCAATTTTGATAATACTTCCATGGGTGAGAAAAATAAATCTTAGAGAACCAAGAATGCTACAGTGGATAAATTATAATTTCCCTCTTAAATTTTGTTTCCTGAATCTATTTAAATAGTAAAAGCTGGCTCCATGTACGTTATATTATAGCATCTTGCATTGTGAATGAGTCAATTAAGCCAAGAACTGTGGGTTTTTTCATCATTTGTCATAAAGCCACTGTAGAATATATATCTGTTTATGATGTAGCCTGTTTAACAACAAATCACGGAAGGAATCTGAATGAGGGTCCATGTTACTAGCAGGTGGGGTAGTAATACAGGAAAGAAGGTTCAAGATGGCACCACCCTGAGCAGTGCTACCTCAGGCTCCCCACCTTTGCTTCAATCAGAAAAATCACAAGATTTAGTTGCACTTATGTTTCATTATCTGTGTGCTGCAGGTTGAGAATAATTGCTGAATAAATTAGCATCAGATCAGAGAGCATGAAATTAAGGACACAAATAAAGTGAGTTGCAACATGGTAAATTAAAAACAAGTTGAAGACTTTCTAGGTTGAACATCAAGAGTACATTTATTAGGGGGAAACAGTTTCAACTCATATAGAACAAATAAGACAAAGAAATATTTTAAATGTTTACATTTTGCTTTACACATATGTGTAGCTTCATGGCAGCAACATCAAAGAGAATATTCGATTAGAAGACTGGAAATGTTAAGTCTGTATTTTCAACCACAGTCCTGGTTTCTTAAACTAGACTTTACAGAATTTAAAGATGATCATTAGTTGATGATGACATTTGCTTCCAAAAACAAAGGTCTCAAATGCATATAAAATAGTATATGACAAATTCACTTGTCTTGCTTTGAGAAGTTTAGTTGTCTTTTATTGTCTCAGCCAGGACCATTCACATAAAACAAGTTCTGTGATAAATTAAGGGTCTATAAAAGTAGGTGAATATTAGCTTTAATAATTTTTGGATCTGGTTTAGTATTATCTGAGGGTTTCCCTGATGGCTCAGATGGTAAAGAATCTGCCTGAAGTGCAGGAGACCTAGGTTCAATCCCTGAGTTGGGAAGATCTCTTGGGAAGGGAATAGCAACCCACTCCAGTATTCTTGCCTGGAGAATTCCATGGACAGTGGAATCTGGTAGACTACAGTTCATAGGATCTCAAAGAGTTAGACACAACTGAGTGACTAACACTATTATTATCTGATGCATTTACTTAAATAGATTAAAATAAATACTTATTCACTAATACAATTATCTTCAGTTTTATTCACACACACAAACATATCTTAATTTCATCTGCATAAAATTTTTATAAGGTAGGTATGATTTTTTCTTCTGTGTGACATTGAGGCTCAAAGTTTTAACTAAAGTGGCATGGATTAGTTCAGGTTTAAGTGTAATGGGTTTACATAAATAATTAGGATATTTCTGCTTCTTCAAGGAGCAAATATTTTTAGCCAGGGAGCTAAAAATATATATGCAAGAGAAAAAAATAAATAAAAGTTCTGAATAAGAAGTTTGGACAAAGTAAGGAACATTGCAGAAATTTACAAAAATCCTTACATTAGCAGTGTTCAAACGAAGAATGAAGGAAATGGCAACCCACTCCATTATTCTTGCCTGGAGAATCCCAGGGACAGAGGAGCCTCATGGGCTGCCACACAGAGTCAGACACAACTGAAGTGATGTAACAACAAAAGAAGGAGAGATTATTTCAGGGTTAAGTGATGAGGAATTATTTTGTGGAGGTGGTGATGGAATTTGAATAAGGTTTTGAAGGAACTGCAAAGGTAGTTAGGTTTCAGAAAAAGAGGCAACGTAGGCAGGATTAACATATCAATTAAAATGGATTAGTAATGACATGGATATGGAGAATTTCAGAGCACAAGAAGAGAGATGAATGGAAAAGTAATAACCATGTATTTATTAATTACCTGCTCTGTGTCATGCCCATTTAAACGTTACTTGTATTAATTCAAGCCACCTTCACAACATCACTATGAGGCATTCTTATCCCATGTCATTAGTGAGGAAACTCAGGTTCTGAATGTATTACTAACTTGTGCAAAGCCACATAGTAGTCCATGGCAGAAGCAAAATTAAAATTAGTGGATAGATCAATAGTCCATGTTCTTGATCATTATGCAGTACTGCCTTCTGTGATCATAACAGTGATCTGACATTCTTCTACACACTACAGCTTAACTCATTACAGGGTAGATTGGCTGCCTACGTATAGCCATTAGTTTTACATATACCCTTGAGGAAGTCATGGTCAGTGTTTATTTGAGGAAGTTAAATTTAACAGTCATATTAAGGATGAAAAGAAGACACAAAATAAATCAAAGATTTAATATGCTATCATACTGTGACTGTCATTAAGAAGTATGTTTTACAATAGATAATATCTTTTTTGCATAGCAAATGATTCTAAATCTCTGTTAACTCCTGTTTCCACAGCATCTATCCCAATATATGTTATCACTAATGTCCTTCCAAAGTCCTTCCTCTCAGATAGAATATAGCCCTGTTCAAGTTCTGATCTCATTTTACTGGCCCTGTGACACTCTCCCTCACATTACATTCTAACTTAAAATACCCCTCCCTATTCATCATAGGACATGATTTTTGTAAAATCTTTTATTTTATTCCTTCAAAAAAATTATTTTATTTGTCTCTCATATGCCGCTTGCCCTTGCCCCTTACCTTTTTTTAGGCATCAAGTGGAGGAAAGAAAAACATCTAAGTTTGAAGAAACCCACATGTCTGCAGGTAATTTTATTTCTGTGTTACGTTCCTCTATAGGCATTCTTACTGGAGATGTGTATTTCTCTGATTCATAGAGAAAAACAATCTTCCAGCAAAACAGGCTGATTCAAAAGCTCTGTCAAGCATCCACATGATACTCTTAGCTAAGATCTTTTTCTTCTGTGTTTTCATCTGTGACCTACTGTGAATGAATCATGATTTGAGAATTAACTGGTAATAAATCATATATATGATTTTTTGTTTCTTTTGTTCCTCTTTATTGTGAAAAAGCCGTCTTTATTGCTGCTGTTGTTTTTGTTTTGTTTTCCATTTTTAAAAGCAAAATGGTAGAAATGGACATCCAATCAATTACATTACTTTGTAGGATAAGAACATTTATTGAACATACACTGCTGCTATGTATATTTGGCATATATCATTTAAAACTGGATTAATAGCAAATAGAAGTTGAACCAATGTTTAAGAAAAGTTTAAAGAGTGTTCCTTGCCATATGTTTCAGATGATTTTACAAGTGGTATGAAGGGTATGAAGAATAAGGAAGGGAAAGAGAATACATAAGAATGGCAAAGAGAAAATGGATTAAAATAAAATAAAGCCCTCAGTTATGTGTCACATAAATACTTTACTGGATGACTGAAAAATTATTTGAAATCCTTATATTGTAACATGCAACACACAACTATATTTACAAGAAATTAACAAGAATTTGACAGATGTGAAATTTTAGCTATTTTTGAGTAGAAACAGGATTTGCTTTAACAAAATAATTAGTCTTAAGGAATTTTCCCAGTCTTCTGAGGCTATTGCTTTCTTTAGAACTATTAAAATATCTCAACCAAAAAAAGGAATAAAAGAAATACAGCTGGCTATAAAGAGCCACTTAAAAGGTGGCAGGCACCTATGGTTACAGTAATCCTATTAAATGTTAAACTTCAATGCCTCAATTGAAACTTTGAAGTTAATATTTCATTAGGATAAAAAGTGAAAGAGCCAAGAGGAAAAAAAATGATACTTTTACTGTTTCTTTTATCTGGATACATTTTCTCTGGTGCTGAATTCATAGTAAGTGAGTTGATACATATGTTTAAAATAATAAACAGAAATTCAGGTTCATTGAAGATCAGCTTTGACAAGAACCCACTGAAGTATAGGACACATATTATGAATATCAGAGAAACTCTTAATAGAATTATCATGCCCAGTGTTCTGTGTATCCTGAAATTAACAATAACCTAGTAGAAGAAATTCAGATATGTATGGTCACACACACATGCATAGTTTGCTACTGTACTTACTTTTGGTCACGACACCCTCTAAGTGGATGATGTTAGGATGGTCAAACTGCCCCATGATACTTGCTTCCCCTAGGAAATCTCTGCGCTGTTTCTCAGTATAGCCTACTTTAAGGGTTTTAATCGCCACAGGTAATTCTCTCTTTCCTGGAAGTTTCAAACGTCCACTACAAACTTCACCAAATTCACCTTGTGATAAAGATGTAGAAAACACATAAACTCATTAAACATCTTTACTCTAAAATAGTACTCTGAAGTTCTCTTAGAATAGTAAGGTTTAAATAAAACAAAATTAAATGGGAGTCCAAATTTCCTTGTCATTGCTGAAAGACATTAATGGTCCATAGGGAAAAAAGCACCAATGGGTGATCATGAAACACATTGGGGGTTATTAGTTTCATCTGTCTTACATATAAAAACCTTAATGGAAACATTAGAAAGAAACCAAAAGCAACTGACTGAAAACCACTTCCTTCTTCCTTTGCTCTCTACTCTAGTAGTGACACTAATGAGAAAATAAGAAAAGATCATAACAGGACAAAAAGGAAACAATCTTAATGAAGAGATGACCCATACACAAAATAATTGGATACTTGAATTTTGTAAATCTTTCTGAGCATTACAAATTGCATATGTATGAAATCTAATAAATAGTAGATAATAAAACACCATGTTTGAATATTTATTTTTGCTCATTTATTTTTTTTTTTTCATAAGCTAGACATTTGCAGGTTTAAGTATGAGCTATGTAGAGGGTAGTAGTAAAATATGATCAATTATATATCACTTTGAAAGCAAGACAATTACAGAAGATTAAGAATATCTTGAGTTAGATCAGAACATTGATATATTACATTCTATAATATAAACACAAGTTAAAAGTCTGAATTAAACACACTGTCTTACCTGCTCCAATGACTCTCTCAATGGTGATGCATGAAGCTTCTATCTCCTTGGCAAATTCATGGACAGCTTGATTGGGGTCCTCATAGGTATGTGGATCAATATAAGTTCTTACTCCTGGCAGTTTAACTGCAAAAATATACAGGCATTAAAACAGAAGTACTGGTGATGGATGAGTGAAATTATAAATGTTATTAACGTGCAACTATGGCTTAAATCCGTAATTTCTAGAAGTGGCAGAGCTGCAAGGACAGACTGTTCTGAGTTATAGGAGTCATTTGTACAACTATCTCACTTTTGTAACTGTAGAAATCTGGATTGCTGGCATGCACATGAAGTGCATATGTGAGGACATATTTGAATAAATACATCTTTTAGCAGTAATGTTCAGGAAGTCAGTCTCCTAGGCATACTAAGACACTTTTGCTTACCAAACTGAAGAATGAAATGCTATTGGCTTAATTGTCGGTTTGTTCTCTTATGCTTTACTTAAAACCTCATCACAGATGATTTAGTTTTTATAAAAATAATTTAAAACAAATTTTCTGGTGTTTTGGTCCCATAAGACTATTATAGAAGTCAAAAGAAAAAAAGAAATTCACTCTATTTTTACTGCAGGGCATTATACAAGTCTCTCATAGTCTATAAGCCTAAGTTTCATTACATTTTAAAGACTACCAATATTATCTTCAATGATATTTTTTGAGAATAAATAACATTAAACAAGATAGGACTAAAAATGGACTCAAAAATTCTTTCATGATTTTGATATGGCAGAATGACAAAACAAACAAACAAAAAGCCCCACTCTTTTTGTCATTTACTTGGCAAATCAGCTCACACTGTACTCTTTATCTAAAAATGAACGTATTATAATAATAAAATTAGAACCCGTTTAGGCTAATTTTTAAAGGTCATGAATAAAACTTGATTTTCTGCATTTCTTAAAAGTATAGTCTTTTTCAAGTCATTTGAACTAAGGTTGCTGTTACAGGATCTGCTCAGGGAAATTCCTGCCAAAATGCTAGAAAAAAAAAAAGAAAAATTTATTCATTTATTCTGGTGGTTTTATCTAATGATATATTTCTATTGACTATTGCTAGGAATTAGAATTGGCCAGAAATACAGTTTGATATAAAACAACTTTTTATGAAGCAGGAAGTTTTTGTTTTCATTATTATAAGGAGAATTTGCTTTAAAGAACTGAAAAAACCATTAAGCTATTGCCCAGGATCAGCCAGCAAAACTGCAAGCCCAGGAATGTACCAAAACACATTTTAAACACAATATTTTTGGTCAGTTTTTACAAATCTTTGCCTGAAAATAAGACAAAGTAGCAATAAAGTCTCCCCTACTTTGCTTTGTTGTTTTTTGTTTTTTTTTAAACAGTTTGCTTACTGTGCCCATTATGAAAATGCATCTTTTCCTCTTCCGGGTCTTGTTTGGCTTTGCTGTAACCACACCGCCTGGAATAGAGTGAGCCAACATTAGCCACACCTCCCAAGTGGTGAATCACATCAAGCTCAGAAGCACACAACACAATTGAGATGACTGCAATCTTAAGTGATTTTCACACCAGCAGGATGGAACACCAATACTCTTGGATGAATCGTATTTCCGCAGCCAATATCCCTTATTTCTGCCCAGATTTAAGCTCTCCAAATCTATTTTTAAACATCACTTCACCATACACCACACACCAGACACTTCTCTGTTCCCTTCCTCTTTTACTTTTTTAACCACCTCTGAGGCCCCTGCCTTTTTTAGATGAGCTGTCCCAATATGCCTCTGATTCAATAGTCTCCTCCTTTCATCATCTTACATTATCATTTTTTAATTTTTTTGCTCTTGTTTTGGAGTCTTTAGTTTCTCTGCTGACTCTTTCCCCTTTGCACCCACTCAGAGATCACTGTCAAGTCCCCAAGGTTTGCAAACCCTCTCAGCTCCACTCCCCAAATCTTAGTCTCTCCTGTTTTTCTCTTCTTACTAATTTGTAAGTCATTTTAAATCTGCTCTTATTACTTACAAAAAGCTTCCCCTCTAATGTTCACTGATGACATATTCATCTCTAAATCCAATGACTTTTTCTTAATTTTTAATCCATGATTAATTGAAATCCCTAACTATTCCTTTTCTGACATTTCTTACTGCTCTTTTCATTTATATGGACAATTCCCAATGTCCTCTGCCCAGGCTTCTCTGGTTCTCTACTGTAGATCTATCCATTTCCATCAATTTAATTAATCTCTATCCCACTGATTTTATCCTTTTGAGAGTTATATTTTTATTCCTTGTAGATTTACTATATAGGAATATTCCCCAGGCATTCCACTCAATAGATTTGGGGGAAAAAAAAAACAACAGTATCTTTCTCTTTACTTTCAATCTTGATCTGCTGCCTTCTTTTCCTCTTAATAACACTTCCATGGCTTAGTACCTTAAGATCAAAGCCCTATGCTTGTGTACCTCACAATAAATTTGTTGTCAAATTCCAAGCATTATATAACATAAAATCTTATGGTCCATCTCATCCATCTCATTAGTTCTACCCCTTCTTTAATTACAACCTTGTTATTTTTTCATTTGGATTACTATCAGTGCTTCTGAACTGATGCCCTTGCATTCTATAACTGCTTTCCTGAACTATACTGGACATGGCTGTAGCCACAATGCCATAAATAAGGTACCCTGCTATTATGTTACCTCTCTCCTGAAAACATTTCAATAGAAATGTAAAGATTCCTAAGTGTAGCCCCAATGTACACTTCCTACCTCATCTCCAGGATACTTCTCCATGCTTCCACATGT
The DNA here is from genome assembly GCA_006410875.1 of Neotragus pygmaeus. NCBI lineage: Eukaryota > Metazoa > Chordata > Mammalia > Artiodactyla > Bovidae > Neotragus > Neotragus pygmaeus. The sequence goes on from SJYV01003762.1 coordinate 347,034, forward strand.
TCCTATATACTGGTTCCTACGCTTAGGATGCTCTTCGTAACAATCTCCAATTAATCTAAGTCCAGTTCAATTGTTGCCTTCTTTATGTTTTCTTCCCCCCATTACCCCTGATTATTTCAATCTTCCTCACTACGAACCCAGTAGTTTTCAGTATTCCTCTCATGGTGAGATTTCCGACAATTCAATGTAGTCATTTGAGAATATTTTTTGGCTCTCATGTTTTATTGTTAGTTTCTTAAATAGCAGCAACTACTGTTCATCTATAAATTTCTGAAGTCACTTGGCACCTGGATCAGACTTGGCACCAAAAATATGTGTCACGTTGATGAAATGAATAAATGAATGAGTGGATAATATTTTGATTGAGTCTACATAACAACAAGTGTTTGAGAGAGAATAGGCTGATGAATACTAAAGTACATGAACAACAATATAACATTAAAACAATTGACCAAAATAAAAATATTTTAACCACTTTTAGTGAAACTCCTAAGGAGGTGAATTTATTGTTCACAAACTCTTAGAAAAAAATTGTGTTTATCAAGAACAAAATTTCATTTATTTCTGCATAAAGAAAATACAGCTGAAATGTCAGATTGACAAAATATTTTCATTAAAAAGTTGACTGAAAGCTACTATTGGATGTAAGGAAAGTGGCCAACTGACATGCACTGAGGGACTGCTCTTGGTTTCATATTCTAAAATGTTTCTTAAATATGTGTATATTTTGATGTAAAAAAAACCCTATTGTATTCTCTATCTTTCCTAGTGTATAATTACACATATTATACAAAATAGATTACAAAACGTGTTTTTGTGCCATTTTTGATGAAAAATATAGTTATCTTAATTTTATCATGTTAAAGAACTGGCAATTTATTAGTAAATTACAGTTAGCAAAATTTGAATAAACTTGAAATAATGTGCTTAATACATATAGTGTTCTTAGGTGAGGAGCATCACACAATGGCAATCTGTGGCCTTTCAAATAGTATTCAAAAACACGTAGATGCAAGACATCTTGAATCACTTCACCACAGTGAAATGGAGAGAAAATACAAATACATGATATCATCCTGAAGTAACAGTTGGTCTATTCAAGCTGATATTTAAGTTATTTTAATATTGTTCATAATTTTAGGTATTACATTCTTCTTTCAATTGATGTATGTGCCTTTACAGAGAAGGTAGTGATACTGTTTGTTATTTTTAACAATATTCTACATACAATTGTGAGAAATCATCCTGAGATTTACGTTACGTAAATAACACTGACAGAAAACTTCATTAGAGGAATTCTAAAGAGACTTAAAAAGTATACAAGTTCTTGCAGTTTACATTAGAAAACAAACATCCATCCCACCTTCAGCTTTCCTACGTTCAGAAAAAAATTAAACATTGAAACCTGTATCCTCTGATAGTCTTTATCATTATATAAGCCTCATGGATATTTAAATTTCATGCAAATTCCTTATATGAAATAAAACTTTGGATCTAATCTAAAAAATGATTTGGGAATACCTTGTTGAGGAGCAGTTAACATTTTAATACCTAGGGTGAGAGTCAGGAGGTCAATAGGAAGGAGTTATTTTTGACTATGGGCTTCTCTGGAGTTCTATAACATATACGACTGCATGTCACATTAACATATAAAATTAAGTTCTGGAAACCCGCAAAACACCATTAAAACAAACCTCAACAAGATACAGCAAGTAAAAGTGCAGCTGGTAGAGACTGCACTCAAGCAGTGGTTCAGCCTCACTGACAGAACACTGCAGGAAGCCTGTTCATTCAGTATCATTTTCTGTACCTTGTCCAGATACATCACTGTAACCCATCAGACACAGTCAATAAGTATGCCCTTCCATATATAAATTACAACTGCCATCTTCTGGAACCTTTTTTCTTTCTGAACAGAAAAGAAACAGTTTCTTCATTTTGCTTCAATCATAATTTTAATGGATTTTGATATCATTGTGCTAAAAATATCTTAATATAATTAGAGGAATCATCCTCTACCCATTTATACATATCTTCTTCTAGAAAATGATATTATTTTATTTTAGTACTAGAGGGGGCATGAGAAATCACATTAAATGTAGGCATAGTTTATACTCACTAATGAAATTTATTAAAAGGCTTTGAGTCATGCTTCCTATATAATATATATATGTGATTTCATGGTTAATTTGGAGATCAATCTATTTTCCCCATATCTATCCTAAAGATTTAATAATACAACTTGATGATATTAATGTTGCTCTTAAAAACAGACCAAGCCATTAATTCTAAATTTGGATATTTGAAACTTCCATAGACATGGAATAGTAAATAATAATCTTTATGAATGGATTGAGGTACTAATGAGCAATTTATTTCTCAGATGTAAATTGAGGATTAGATGATAAATTAAAGGTAGGAATGTGAAAAGCCCTCAAAGACTACCAAGTGAAGAACAGAATCAGAACTTTCTAAATGACACTATGATGAACAATGAGGAGAGATGAGTGAACAAAAGAGTGAAAGGACATGGTAGATACTTACTCCACAATAACCTCCACAAAATCAGATTTTTCTTTATTTTAGCCTACTGAAATGAAAACTGAATAAACACTCTTTTTCCTTCCTTAATTCTAAATATGGTGGGGAGGAAGCAATGGTGAAAGAAGTAATGGTTCTGCATTTTGATGTTTTTGAAAGAGTGAGCATATGCAGTACCTGGCTCAGAAATGGACATGCCTACAGCTGCTCCTCTATTGTCCAGATGGATTAAGAAATGCTTTACCAGTAAAAATATTCAAAAGGAAATGTTTCAGCAAACATTAGAGTCAATATGTCTTGCTTATAGAAAAGTTCCTTGTATTGTATCCTCTTTTCAAAACACATTTCTTCATATATGCACACACTCTTGCTCTGACATAATAATGACCTCAGCCACTGCATAATGTTGTGTTTAAAATTTTATTGCTGGCATCTTTAAAAAAAAAAGTTACAATTTTGTGGGAAAATAGTTTGACCATTTCACTTCAAGTTTCTCTTTAACTGAAAAAAGGTAGTTTTAATAAGAGCTCAGGTAACTCATCCCCCACAAAATAAAGATGCATGTGAATATTAACTTATTATTAATAATAGTTAATAAATACTTAAAATAGATTGCTTTATTTTTAAGGACCACAGATCCATAAGCATGTGAGTGCAAATGCAGTAAAATGGGGTATCAGATATATAGGCGGTCCTGCTAGCATTTGTATACAAGGTATGGGATTTTGATTTCCTTACAGATAATATAAGTTACACAAAACTGTAACTCATGATTATCATTTACTGAAAATTACCAGATACACTTTTAAAAGAAAATATACTAATTTTGGGAAACATGCTTTTCCTGCACAGGAAATGAGAGTGATGATTATACTACAGAAACATAGCAAACATAGCTGTGTTCCCAGCTCATATTCTACCAAGGGTACTAACCTCCTTATGACTAACGGCAATGTGAGAAGTGGACTTATGTCATTTTTTGTGCCTTGTATATTATTTTTAATTTCTATATCCTAAAAGACAAAGGAAAAAAACTTATAAACAACACTTTCAAAATAATGCAGTGTATATGAATTTGTATTTGTTTCATTAATAAGCTCTTCAAATCCTTCCAGAATTAGCAATAATGGGAAGACAGGAATAATTTGAAATACTTTAAAGAATTCAAAGATGAATCATTGACGCTTCATTATTGAGTTAAATTTTAATTACCTTAGAATTCTGACATGAAATATACTTTATAAAGTATGACATGTAAGGATTGTGTCTCCCTGTTTTCAACAAATTGTGTTCTAATGTGAGAGTAGGAAATTTCTTACTAATTTTTAAACTAGTTCATGGATAAATGAACTAGCTCATATGACCAACGATTTTTCTCAATTAGAGTAGCCCCATTTAATATCTCCTATGGTCTGAGGTGCCACAGGTATTATAAAAATGGGTTTGGGAGCAGTTTATGGTTACATTTTATATAGCAAGCCTTCAACTGGAATTTAATATATTATCTATTGTGTGGAAAAGCCTCACACTTGCCTGCCATGAGTACATTAAATGAGGGTCTAGAATTATAAGGGATGATTTTTATTCTCTATGTATTTTTCCTAACTATAAGATAGAATAGTATTTCCACATATCTCCCGGGCAGAAATCTGTTGTAAATGAATGAAATAATCAGTGAAATGTACGTAAAAAGAAAACCTTGTTCACTTCAAATGTCAAGAAACTTTCAGTTAATTAAACTAAAGAAAAACGGTTCCTTGAAACATTAAGAAAATAATGTTTCAATGTAATTCACAACCATTTTTGTCGGAAAAAATATGTTTTATTTCAGTTTTATCTTCTGAATTATGAAAGAAGAGTTTATCCCTTGTACTTCTGATTTTAAATATTATTAAAAATAAGCAATAATAATTTCTAAAAGAATGAGGTTGACTTCCTAAAAATCAGAGTAGGTAAATCAACAAAATAAGAATTTAACATCTCTATTTTCAGAATAGTGAACTAACTCCATTTTCCTTGTCATACACACCCCTCAGAAGTAGTAAGTTCTGCAAAAGCATTGGAAAGCTTGAAACCTAATAAATGAAGAAAATAATCTAATGTGTTTGAATTCAAGAAATGTAAGAAAAAGCCACCTGGGCACTATGGGATATTTCAGAACTTATAATAAACATGTTTTATATACACACATATATATATGTTTTTGTATTCATAGACAAAAGTGAATACCAAGGAGTGAATAATAACTTTATTTTAGACATTTCACATATTAATATGTCATTTACTTTGAAGATTATCAATTCAATATTGGATGCCTGTAAAAATAGATTGGATGTAGGGTGGGAGGACTTGAATCTCAAGCCAGCTGTGATTAAAAAAAAAATACTTCTGTTAAAAATGTAAGCAGTCTTGGGGATAGAGTGCTTAAAATTTAAGCATCTGGGTTTCATTAGAACATATTACAGAAATATCATCCACAACTGGGTAGATTTTAATCAAAGCAAGAAGAATATTATAAAAATTAACATTATGCTTATGTTCACCGATTTCACAACAAAGTAAGCAACTAGAGTGACAAAAAATAATTTGAGATCAAGACAGCAAAATGTAATTAGCATTTGCAAAATAATGGAGCATGTTTTTGTGGTGGGAACTACAATAGTAAAACTCAGAACTCCATAGCCCTGGAGAAAATTTAATAAATCTGAATTGCAAAACCAAGGATTTAGATGAATGATGTGAAATTGTGTCTTTCAGACCCTAAGATTTCCATAAGGTATATTAAAATACTTCTAAAAGCCAGTATATTTGCAATTGGCAATTTTCATGTATAAGCATTGCATTATATTAAGGTCAAAATCAAGCACACATACTCATGACTAGTCTTTCAGAAATGAAAAAAAAAAACAAAAACAAACCAAGATTCCAAAATCTCAAAATGTCCAACCTCTGTCCTGTAATTGTAAATATGCCAGTTCACAAATGATGACAGAATGATCCATGGAAATTATTTATGTGGTAATTGACAAATACTAATATGATTATACAAACAAGAGTTTAGGTCAAGGTTTCATAGTATTTTACTGATTTTAGTAGGAAAATTCTTCTCAGCCCTTAATTTCCACTATCTAAGGTTGTTTTTTTTCCCCAGGCTTTAATCAAAAGAAACATTATCGTTAACTGAAACCTTATACTGACCAGAAATTATGAAATGAAAGTTGAGAAATCAGAGAATAAAAACATATTTAGCTTCCATTCTCCCCAAACAATAATTTTGAACAAATTTCTGGTTGTCTAATTTATGTAAACTCAATTAAAGTTTGTTTCTTTTGCTTTGTTTTGTTTTAGTAAGAATGCATTAAAAATTATGGCTGTTCCATAAATATTTGCACATAAACTGCTATCATGTTTTTGGGTACCTAAGCCCATTTGTGGCTAAATAAATTCTGTTTTTGGTGCTACAGACACACTTAAATGCACATGCACACACAAATATAAATGCACACACACAAACACACCGATTGAGTCAAAATTACTGACATTTTTAGAGAAAGGTGTTAGGAAAAAAAGGGAAGATTTAGGAAATAAAACGTATTTTCTTAGGTTTCCTGGTGTGTCCCTTGTGAAGGAAGTGTTCTACCTTTCCACTTTTCCTCTTTTGTTTGTTCATTTTACAAACTCCCTGAAGTCAACTACACAGTAGAAAAAGATACTATTTTTTAAAACATCAAGCAATTTAAATCCAGCTAAAGTTAGTTTTCACCAATACTTTTCTGAGTCATGGCTTCCTTAATGTTCATATACGCATTAAGATATCTTTGAGGTTTAGTTCAAGGTATGTCTGGATGTCATTTTTTTTCTCCAAGATGAAAATTCTATTCTGCTTCAGTGATGACTTTATCTCTTATAATATCCATATTTGAGAGTCAAGTTAGAATAAGCAACTCAGTGACCATTTTTAAGTTTTTTATAGAGCAGTAAAAAAAAAATAAAATCACAGTTTCAAGCCATTTATATTATACTTCAGCCACTGTTAGCCAGATTTCAGGGTTTTTTTGTTTTTGGTCTGTCACTGAAGTCCCAGGAACAAATCTGTACTTTCACATTAACTTCAAATTTTTTTTCAAATAAAAAAATTTCACAGGATTAAAAAAAAAAAATCAAAGAACCTTATCAGTCTGTGTTTACACTCTCTTGTTCACAGAAGATCATTGGTACCTCTTCCACCACTTCTCACGTCTACACACATTCAATCACACCACAGTTTTTTGAATCAATAAAAATTAATTTACACCTAGAGAATAAAAGTAACAATTTTNAAAAAAAAAAATCAAAGAACCTTATCAGTCTGTGTTTACACTCTCTTGTTCACAGAAGATCATTGGTACCTCTTCCACCACTTCTCACGTCTACACACATTCAATCACACCACAGTTTTTTGAATCAACAAAAATTAATTTACACCTAGAGAATAAAAGTAACAATTTTAAAGACATAAATTCTCTAAAATGTATTTCAGTTCTTTTCTTGGCAAATTTTGCCTACAAATAATAGCTCAATATAGTAGTGGAGGGATTCAGACTCCTTAATCTAGACAGAAATTATCTGGTAGTTTTTACAAGGTAGCTCACTGTTGTGTAAGAGTCCGTCTAAAGCCTCTGGAGCAGGAAATGGCAACCCACTCCAGTATTCTTTCCTGGAAAATCTCAGGGACAGAGGAGCCTGGCAGGTTAAAGTTGATGGGGTCTCAAAGAATCAGACACAACTGAATGACTGAGCACACAGCACTCTAAATCTGTAAAGAGAGTTCTTTGTTCTTATGTTCTAGCCTACAAGTTTACTGCTACAACCCAGATATATATTTAAGATTTGTATTTGTAAATAATTAAGACTATCCCATTTGGACACTGACCCCCAAAATATAGACTTTTTTTTACTTCACTGCTACCAAATTAACAATATCACTTATAATATCTGAAATAATTCAAGCTTAAACTATTTAAGTTAGCCGTTTAAGATTAAATGTGGTTCTGTTTTCCAATGCAACATATATCCACAATGATTATTAAAATAGAATATCTCACTTATGTTCATTTTGTGGTTCTGGGAGACAGAAAAAGTGACTTCACCTTGACAGAAGTAGCATTCTATTCCATGTATAATATGGTTTTAATCTTAATGGAACAACATAAACAGTGACATGTTAAATGTAAAACAGATGTTAAAATCTTACCACTCCCTGGTTTAAATCGGGACCACAGTAAAAGCCTTGGAAGAGAAGTATGAATGCTTGACATAGGGGTGATACACTTTACGGATATTTCATTTGAAAGTATACGTAGTGAAATCACTCAAGATTCTTTCTGGAACAATTTCATTCTACTCTTTTAAATTGTAACTGGTGCACTAACTACTAAAATGTACACAAATGAAAAAAAAAAAAGGATGCTGACGATAATACATATATGGGACAGCACATAGGAGTGAAAGCAGGAGGGGAACACTAACCATATTAGGCTTGGATGGGCAACAGCGCACAGGGAAGAAGCCCTTCCACAGCCACAATCGCAGCAACTGAAAAGCAAACAAGAGAGCCCAAGATAAGGAAGAGATCCCACTCCCTCGATACAGCATAAAGACACTACCAATTTAGACAGGTGTCTGTTTTGCTTTTTAAAAGCAAAAATTCCTACATGCATACAATTATTTTTTCCACAATGCCCGTCAAATTAAGAAGCATTTTATGGATTTAAGAAATACCATGCTGTATTAAATTGTTCTTTTTATTATACTTAAAGAGCTTATTTGATAGGAAATATGAGTCAATGTATTTGATTATCCAATTAAAACAGACAAATAAAGCTATAAGCCCATTTGAATATATCTTTCCTCAGAAATGGCTGCTAAATTTATATTCAAAAGACATTCTAAACAGCCTTGTAAATAAATTTTTTGAGTAGAACCTACAAATTTAAGATGGAGAATAATGCCTTGCTTATTTGACCCACTGATTTCTTATAGCAGTGGCATCATTTATCATAGACAATGCTATGCTTACATGACTTCACCAATCATTTATGGAAAGTGACCATTTAATTTACATTTCAGATTTTAAAAATTCATCTCCATAATATATTCACAGAGCTATTGCTATATATAAAAAATCAACCTATATATATAATACAAGCATTTTTCCTGGATATTACAAGATTCAATATTCTTCTAATTTTCCACATATTCATAGTAAGACAAAAATCCAGAAAATACCAAGTCAACTGTTTAATATGATTGTATTTTATTGTTAGAAACCACATAAACTATTGGCAGAATAGAACACAAAACTTATTTAGTGTTTCAATGCATTTACTTCCAGTTTTTATAAATTGCCCCTAGAGTGATTTAAAGACAACTGTGGGATGAGCTCAGTAATGATAACACATACCAGCAGGCCAAGACTTTTATCTAAACTCTGTTTATTTTGAACTTTAATTATGAAATATATCTACTCATTTTATATCAAATAAGGAAAAGAAAATACAATATAAACATCCAATATATTTGGAAATGCTAACAAAATTAGACAAGTATTTCCAAATCAAATTCCAATGAACTTTTCTCAAAGGAAAACTAAGCAAAGTTCCATATAGTTTCTTTGGAGCACTGATAGTATTTTAATTTTTCCCATTACTAAGTATCTGAGAATTTGGCTGTCACTAAAATGGCAAGACATTTATTTCCAATTTGATTCTTTCTATTTAAAAAAATATGCCAAATAATTGTTTTCACTGTAGAAATATTAAAAGTCAAAGTACAGTATATCAAATTATTAAAATATTTATAAGAGCATATAAAGCATCTGTATAATACTTTGGCAAATCTTGATATACTTCCTTAAAATTACATTTATTTCATTAATCTCTTTGATATCTTAGATATGTCAACTCTCCTATTGCTTCTGTTCATATAAGTACTCATATTTAGGGGTAGCAAACTATATAGCCCATAGGCCAAATCTAGCATACCATTTATATCTGTAAATACAGTGTCATTGGAACATAGCCACACTCAGGAGTCCTGCTTGCTGTCACGGCAGACTTAGGTAGTTGTAACAGAATGAGTGGCCTGAAAAGCCTAAAACATTTATTTGGCACTTTAAAGAAAGTCTGCCTTCCTCTGCTTTTAAACTATTAGTTTTGTGAGATGAGGATGATTCCTTGATCTTTTTTTTTCCTTCACAGTTTAATCATAATGAATAGCACATAAGTAGTTTCACTGTAATTGGTATTACCTAATGGCACAATTGGGCTTCCCTGTGGGTCAGATGGTAAAGAATCTGCCTGCAATGCAAGAGACCTGGGTTCAATACCTGGGTTGGGAAGATCCCATGGAGAAGGGAATGGCTACTCACTCCAGTATTCTTGCCTGGAGAATCACATGGACAGAGGAGCCTGGCAGGTTACAGTCCATGGAGAATCCCACGGACAGAGAAGCTTGGTGGGCTATAGTTCATGGGGTTGCAAAGAGCTGGACATGACTGAGCCACTAATGGCACAATTATCTCAATTTATTAATAGTTATTAATATGAAACATTTGCATATATGTGTTAATTTTGAGTAGTACATTTCCAAATCAATAAATAATATTAGATTGTTGAAAAATGTACACAATTGTTTAACAGTTAAAAAAAGCTGATGTCATCTCTAACAAAGTATAAATATCTTTCTAGTTGAGCGTGCAGAGTTTATAAACTCATATAGAATTGTACTTAGGAAAGCAAGAACTGGGGTGTAATTGGTCATTACCTATAAGGATTTATTTAATTCTTGATCAGTGTTTTAAGACTCAAAAAATACACTCATGATTTAAAAAATAATAGCACTTTATTCAGTCCTCTTCATTTGAGAGAAGATAATAACACTTTTTTTCTTACAAATTAATACATACATACGCGCATACTCACACACACTTCATTATAACAATGAAAATTTTACTTCTGAGGAATATAAATTATATTACTTATCATTAGACTTCAAGTTTATAGTTTTTAAGAAGTTTAATCAAAAATCTGAAATCATGTAAAATCAAACACTCATACTTCTGTTTTTTTCTGTCATTGTTTTAGATTTGGTACTGATATTTTCTTTGACTTGTTTTAAGATGGCATATTTATTTAAATACTCTAGTTAACCTATTTGTGTTTCAGATTACAGGCATAAAATAAGGATAATAATCTGTCTCATAGGTTTTGTGAAAATAAAGTGAGAGAAAATATGTATTCACTTAGATCAGTGTCTGGCACATTGTATGCTTTGGGAGAAAAGTAGTAGCTATTGCTCTTAGTAATATAATCAAAGTGATAGAATAGATTCTCATTATCTCAGAGAAATTTATTTTTTTCATGATCCATATACTACTACCATACTAAGTATTTCCATTTATAACATAACAAAATATCTAGTTCCATTCAGACCAACTCACATAAATATAGATGGCCAGTGTAATTTAAAAAATCATTTCCATGGAATAAATTTACTGAGGGTACAGTGATCAGAGCAGACTGTGCATTAATATATCATTAAGAAAATTAAAACTGAAGCTCCTTTTCTATAAATATCTGAAGTGGAATAGTAATCCCTCAAATTACTCATTTTAAATAAACTCTGAGGATGTTGTCACAGTAACACTTCAGCACCAGATGGTATTAAAAAACACGTTCTTTCCTTAATCAATAAATACTCAAAGTACAGGTTAAAAACGCTTACAAGTCTCAGATATAATTTAGAAACAGAAACCAAAATATGCTAGAAATAGCAGCCAATCTAATTTACGTGAGCTATGCTTCAACACAGAGTCCATCTGCATTCCCCTCAGATTTTAGCACCTGGAGTCTGTAAGTAACTGCATGCAGCTATAACAAGATCATTATTATCCAAGTTTAAAATAGTTTAGCCTTTCTAGACTTAGTATAAAATGGTAGATCTTTGTTTTAACAAGATATTTTGATTTGTCCTTCTGAAGATTAACATGTGATAAAGGAAGCTTTCCAGACCCAAAGAAGATCCAAATGAAATTACTTTAGCCAGGTCTTACACAGAGTTGATCAATAAATGTACTAAGTGTGTCAATGTAAGATAACCTCTCGTCTATTGAAGAAAGGTGATTATAAGGCTAAGGAAGAAATCCTCAAAGATACTAGATCAGAGAGCAAGACTAAAGGCTGTGGATAAATAATGACTTAAATTCTTAAACAAGAGATCATACAAGTGGATAAGAAAAACACAATGATCCTAAAAGATAAGTGAGAGTGGCAGAAAGCAATTCCACCAAAGTATTTTAATTAAATAGAAACTATTTTCAGTTTACTTAAAAAAAAAAAAGGAAATGAAAAAGTTACTTAATTTACCTATTTTAAATAAAACAATGATAACAACAAAAATGATGGAACTTAGTACTGGAGAAGAGAGTGTAATTTGTGCCTTCAAAGGTCACAATGAAAAAGTACCAATACTTTAGAAAAACAACCCTCTGAAACTTATTAAGAGCGACAAAAATGTCCTTACCTTTTGAATGTGTAGCAAAATGATTAAGATCATGGAGTTTGTAGTTAGCGGTAATCCCCAATATATTCACTAATAAATGTATAGCTTTTGGTAAACTAGTCACTGATGTAAATGAGACAAATAATAGAAATTATACCACACAGGATTGCGTTGAAGAATGAGTTTGATTATATATGCAAAGTTTTCTGCACTGTCCTGGGTTCACAGTCAGCACTTAAAAAATGTTTAAACTGATATTATTTTAACGACATGGTCTTATAGCAAAAAGTCAGGAGCAGACAATATACATGAGGCTGGTTATAGACTTTAAAGGAGACAACGACCAACACATAAATATCTTGCAGTTAACAAAATCTATTTGTAGAGCTTATGAAGGAATTAATACAGTATAATATTAAATTTTTATTAAATATTAAAATTTATTAAATTAATGCAGTATAATATTAAATTTTTTAAACAGGTTAAAAATTAGTGTACAGAGAAACAAAATGATGACAAAGAAGCATACAATATCTTTAAGAGTTACTGTATTTGAGCATTTCATGAATTTGCATTTTTATGAGATAATTTTAGTTCTCTCTGATTTCAATTTTTGTGGTAATTTCACTTAATTTTAAGAAAAGCAATGAATTCAAATAATTCCAATTATAATGCTTATCATAATATACTGTCATTTGCACCACATCAGTTTTAGAATACTAAAAATAACTTAAATATGTAACATATTTACAATAAAAGAAATATAGGATATTGTTCAGTTAACACTGAATATCTCAATATCTCAAAAAAATCTCATATTGCAATACTTTTTGCATCTGTGTCTTACTGTCACCCTTCTTAGATTCATTATTGATTTCCTGATGAAACTAGACTAAACTGAAAACATTTTTTGCAAAAACTGGGAAATAGATAAGAAGCATAATGATAAGACATATGGTTCCCAAACCCTGCACCTCAGTCCCCATACTTCTGACAAAAAGACAGAAAATTATTCCCCCCTCCAAGAGAAAGTAATGCAAAATGGCTAGAAAGAGACATGTGCATGTGTGTTTATGAGTAACTCTTAGGGAAAACACACATCTACAATATATTCATCAAATTATATGTGTAAATCAATCACTATTCTCTAGTCATTTTGTAAGCAAATTGGAATAGGACATAGTTTTATGCAGTAATTTAAAAATATTTTCCAGTAGTCTGCTTCCTTCCTACTAAAAATCTTCGAATCCCTCATCAATAGCAATAGCTGCCTCGATATTACACCTTAGGATCCCTCATCAAAAACTGTCCTAGGACTCCCCTGGTGGCTCAGTGGTGAGGAATCTGCCTGCCAACGCAGGGAATATCAGTTTGATCCCTGATCCAGGAAGATCCCACATGCCACAAAGCAACTAAGCTCATGTGCCTCAGTGATTGAGCTTGTGTTCTAGAGCTGGGGAGCCACAGTGACTGAGCCCACGTGCTGCAACTACTGAAGCCAGTGTGCCCTAGAACCCGTGCTCCACAAAAAGAGAAACCAAGCACTGCAATGAAGAGTAGCCCCCAGTCACTGCAACTAGAGAAAGCCCATGCAGCAAAGAAGACCCAGCACAGCAAAAAATGAAATAAATAAATAAAATTATTAAGGAAAAACCACCTGTCCTAGCCAAGTACTACTCCCTGGTAGGTGAGAGGTGAGTTTTGAAACATCAGTGGATGTTAGTCTTACCTAATCAAGTTATAAACCTGGCACACTTCACATCTTGCTTTGATATAATAAGAAATATGTGTGTGTGCTAAGTCACTTCAGTCATGTCTAACTCTTTGCAACTCTATGGACTATAGCCCACTAGGCTCCTCTGTCTATGGGATTCTCCAGGCAAGAATGCTGGAGTGGGTTGCCATGTCCTCCTCCAGAGGAATCTTCCTCATCCAGGGATCCAACCAGCTTCTCTTATGTTGCCTGCATTGGCAGATGGGTTCTTTACCACTAGTGCCATCTGGGAAGATGTATATATATATATATACCAGCATATATCAGCTCCTGGGTCCTGCCAAGGAACTCCTAGAACCTCTGCTATATAGAGGCGCTAGGGGAATCTTTTGTTCTAACTTCCAGTTCCTGACTTGCACGTCTAAAATGCTTGTGATTTCCTAAGTAATAAGTGTTCTAGGAGTATCTCTTCTTCTAATACTTGGTCTTTAATTCTGGATCCTGACACAAAGCTCTTAACCCTCTTCCAATTTTGGGGGTGACAGGAGTGTCTTTGGTTCTAATTAGGTGACTTCTTGGTGGGTTGGTTGCCAGAAAGAACAAATCCTGATCAGAAATGTTGAATTTACAGTCTTACCTCTCATTCTCGAGGAAGGGGAGAGGGACTGGAAATGGAGTTAATGATTCATTATGCATAGTGAAACCTTCTACATAGTGAAACCTCCACAAAAATCCCCAAAATACACCCATAAACTGGAAGGCTGGGATACTGCAACTCCACGGAATAGATGTTGCTGCAGTTGACCTCTTCCTATGTATCTCTTCACCTGTCTATCTGTATCTTTTACCAAATCTTTTATTATATAATCAACTGGTAAATATAAGTAGGTATGTCCCAGAATTCTGTGAGCTGTTTTAGCAAATAATCTAATCTAAGGAGGGGAATCATGGGAATCTTTGATTTGTGGCCTAGACACAGAGAAGCTATGAATAACCTGTGGACCTAGTATTGATGCATGTGTCAGAAGTAAGGGAGAGCCTGAGACTGAGCTCTTAACCTGTGGAGTCTGTGCTAACTCTGTTTAGTATCAAACTGAGTTGAATTCAGGACACTCAGGGAACTTCACAGGGAATTACTTGGTGTGGAAAATATAACCCCAGACACCTAGTATTAGAAGTGTTGGGACTGTGGGAGTAGTGTGAAAGTAAAGGAGAAACACACAACACACTTGTTTTCCAACACACTTGCTTTCTCTTTTTGTTTCCTGTTTCAAGCCTGAAAAATCCTATAGTAATATTCATACTAAAGTAAAGAATTCTGGAACTCAGAGACAGGTGTTGACTAAAAAGAGATGTACAACTTGAGGGTTGCAAAAGTTTCCTGTGGGGCAAAATGAAAACTGTAGCCTCTTCCCAGGTACTGGGTAGGGGGGCTCGATTGGAAAAAAAATTGAGGAATACTCAGGGCTGAGCTGAAAGATGCTGAATTCGGTCTGTTGGAGGGGACTGAATGGTCTTCGCTGAATGGTTAAGTAATAGGCTGATTTGAGACTTTTCTTCATTTTGATTGCCATTATAGAATTTGTCAGGATAAGAGTGAGGAAAATACATGAGATTTTGCTCTGAAGAAAAGGGTCATGACTTCTCTTGGCCAGTTTCAGTTTTCTAGGGTGATTGAGAAATTTACGGGAGTGGTGGAGGTCTAGTCCTCATTCCATACAGTGGTCCCATAGGGAAAATCATTCATTAATTAAAATACTTGCTCATCCAGGGGCCGCACATAAGAACTGGCCATTCAGTGACCTGAGCAGCCACGGTGATCTTGGATTGCCGGAGGCAGAATCTGACACGTAAAACGAGCTGAAACGACTCTGGGGTGACTCCTGGAGGAGTTAAGCTCACAAGAAGCACATGGGCCCACTACACAAGTTCACTACTGATTTTTATCCCTGACAAATTCAGCTTAAAATGAGAAACAGAATCCTCAAAAACAGAAACAAAAGGTGTCAGAAAGCCAGGCTCTGACTAACACTCCAGCCAGATTCATGTACATTATGTAACGGAGCTCATACATACAAGTACCTAGTTAACTGGAGAAATAATACTAAAAGAGATCTCAACCTAAAATGGCCAAATTGGGTTTCTTTTGATATTTCAAAATTGATACTTTTGCATGCACAATTAGAAAAGGCTGGCTACACTTACCTTGACTGGGATCTAGAAGCTTCTAAAAGAGTAAATGATAGAGTAATTTCTTTGCAGGAAACCAACAAGAAATTGCTTGAAACTATATCAGAACCAAAAACAGCTGCTAGTACTGACTCTGCCAGGTCGCAGGCCTAGTGGAACTGGGAAGTCACGTTTGGCTTTTAAGCCACTTGGCTTTTGATTTCTGAGCATCACTTTACCACATTTTGGGGGCACTCTTGCCACTTGCCTTTTGATTTCTGGGCATCTCTTTGCCTTTTGTTTCATTTGGAACATGACTCCTGAATGGTGAAGTTCTGGTTCGGTTTGGTTTAGTTGGTTCGGTTTGAGTGCACAGATAACTCGTACAAACCCCTAGAGCTAATATGGGAATTACTCACTCTAAGGTTCAAACACTCCACCTGGGAACTCCTTGGGGGAAAAAAAAAATTTTTTTTTGACTGGTCAATCTATAGCTATGATCCAATGCAAAGAAAAATGGCCTAAAAATATTAAATCTTTATTGACATAGGATAAGAAAATGAACTGAAGTTCCCTTATGTTCAGTACTTCCTCCTGTAATCAACAGCCTGAGGCTGATAAAACTAAGGCCAATATTTCCCCAGAAGGACAATCCCTGCTGGGACCAATCTGTTCTTGTTATCAGGGCCAAGTTGAGCACTATCTGATTTAAATTTTGGCTATAAAACTATGATCAGAGAAAAAACGATTTTTGACAATGTGGTCACAATATTCTTTAGACTCCAGAGAAAGCTTCAAGAAAAAAATTTTCTTTAAGAATTGTTGCCCTGAGGAAATAACTCCTCTGATACTTTTAGACCAGAGCTCTCTGGATCACTTATCTAGACCTTCTCTAATTCCTGAAACCAAAAAGGAAAAAAAAAGGTAGGGGGAAGCCTTGTAAAGAAGAATAAAGTAAAAATTAAAAAAAGAAAAAAAATGTAAACTAATTAAAAGTGAAAAAAAAATTAATTCTGATTATAAAAGCAGTAAGTGGACTAACAACTAAATACAAAGTATGATCCTGAATTTGGGGGATGGGGAAGGGTGCCACAAAGGGCATTACTGGGATAACTGTATAAATTTGAGTGTGGACTATGTATTATACAATATATTATACAATAGTTCTGTATCAAAAATAAATAAATAAAATCTTATTCCATCCATTTGTTTACAACTAGTGACTTTCATATTGTGATATCTGATTCATAACTAAGATTGTAAAACAAAGCTATAGGATCTCTTGTTGCGTCTATTTGGATATATGTATGTCTCAGTGTGTGTCTTTTTTTTTGGAAAATATTGTTGATTGCTGAAATCAGTTTATAAATTAGCTCTAATCTATTTGGCCTTTAAAAAATAAAAAAGGTAAGCACTAACAAATCAAATAATTCTAAATACAAGAGAAATTAACCTAAATGAATTTCAGGTTCATGTGAACTGGGAAATATTCAGAATTAAATACCTGATATTAATGTTTGTTTGTTGATCTAACTAATGTAGACATGCCTAAGAGTAATTAACATTAAGTAGAATATTATCATTTTGGTGGTGGTTTAGTCACTAAGTCTTGTCCGACTCTTGCGACCCCATGGACTGTGGCCTGCTCCTCTGACCAGGGGATTCTCTGAGGCAAGAATACTGGAGTAGGTTGCATTTCATTCTCCAGGGGATCTTCCTGACCCAGGAATCAAACCCAGGTCTCCTGCACTGCAGGCAGAGTCTTTACCAACTGAGCTACAAGGGAAGCTACATTTTCATTGTACCTAGGTTTAATATAAGTTAAATATTATTATATCTGTTACAAGTTTGTCAACAAGGAAATTACCTTGAGTGAAGAAACTTCTAAAAAATTTGGGATTGGGAGCTTGTGTGTACCTGTGGTGGATCCATGTCGATGTATGGCAAACCCAATAGAGTATTGTAAAGTTAAATTTAAAAATAAATAAATANGAAAAAAGTTACTTAAAACACAGAAAGAAGCTAGAAGCCAGATGATAACCAATTAAGTTAATATACCTTCTCAATTAAACCCTCTACACAGAAGCCAAACTGTGGAATTTGCATTCCTCTGCTCATCTTCCAAAAGAATTCCTAATGTGCTGTGGAGTGACCCAAAGGTGAAGAAAGAGGAAAAAGGTGACAGGGAGCCTTGAAAATCCAGCCTCGAACCCCTATGCCCAGGGCACAGAGAAATGCCCATCGACTTGCCTCTCCTCCAGTGACCCAAGGCTACAGCGGACATTGGGCCTCCTCACTCCTGTGGTCCACAGCAAGACGGGGTGGGTACATAGCAGGACTCAGGTCCCTAACAGCTGTCTCCTTCTGAGGAAAGAGAGCATAGCGATCGATGAGGGACTGGTTTCCAAGGGCTGCCAGCAGAAGCTGAAAGGCACTACATTAAGCCCGACATCATTATTATTAAACCTACAATTTAAAACCAATTATGCTTTGCAGAAGACTGCAGCCTCCATTTAAACCACTCCTGGAGGAAAATAAAAAGCCCGTTATACAGAGTTCAAGGCAAGCTATAGAAGCGCTTATGTCACACGAAGCTGGGACTTGGGCACAAATTAATAATTGTAACCCTGGGGTTCCCACTCAGATGGAAGCAGGACAATGGAAAGCAAATGCTAAGGAATAAAAATGAGATACAAACATCCTCTTTTTTAATGAAAAACAGCTAGATCTCTTTGCAATTTCAAGATAAATTTACCTATTTGCCTGAGTGGGGAAAAGTCTGACATAAAAGTCAGAGATCCTAAGCTGGTAGCCAGACGCTCCCAATGGTGTTGGCTGGTTAAAAAAAAAAAAAGAAAAAGAAAGAAAACCCCAAGGCAGGGTGTGGGGGAATCATTTGCTAGACATCTAGGAATCAGGGCTTTCCATGCAAAAATTCTGAATTTGAAGCTTTGCTTATGAATCAGGTTATCCAGGAACACTGTGGCAATGACTGTCTAGAGCCAAGGCTTGGTTGTTGTCAACTTGAGATGGACGGATGGATCAGCACACGCCCTCTTGTTCACCCCAGTCTCCACCACTCCCTATTGCCTCCCAAGAGAGACCCTGTATCTACTGACTCTTATCATCTTTTAAAGGGTGACAAAGAAAGTGAAATCTTCCTTACAATGACATCTTTATCAAAAATGTTCTTGTACTAGTCTCACTTCATTTATTTATAGTCTCCATATGACATGTCTTAGACATTCGATTGCTTGATTCCTGACCCAAATCTTCTTTAGGAAACAAATATCCTGCAGTTGCTGACAGTGAGTCATAAAGGAAGTCGATTTCAATTTGAATAATATTTACCAAGTGCCTGCTGGGTTCAGGAGACTGCACTGGGCCCTGGGGGAGGGATTCAAAGAGAATTAGGGCCCATCATTTCACTGTGGGCATTCCGGCTCAAAAACCCTGGAGAAGATGATGTCATAAGAGAGGTATAAACCACCGTGGGGTTCAGAGGCAGCAGAAACCACATCTGGCTGGGAAAAGCTACATGGAAGAAATAGCACTTGGAATGGGCTTTGAGGAAGGGATGGCGTTTTGACAAGTGAACAAGGAAAGCAAGAGAGAGAGAGCTGCTTAAGAGGGAACAAGGTGAGCATTTGCAAAGGCAGAGAAACACCCGCATATACCCAGAACAAGGAGGAACACTCCCCCAACAATGTATAAACTTGGAAAGAGAGGGGTTTGCCTGTTGAACTTCTCGGTTCTGTTCCCACCTCCTCCCCCAGCTCCTGCAGAGGCGGCATCTTAACTCCCTGATGACAATTGAGTGATGCAGAGGGGCAACCCTCACAGAAGTCTTCTGTAATGAGAACACCCAAAGTACCCCCTAGGGTGCTGAAGTCATGGAATGGGGTTAGGGCTCAAGGTCACCAATCAGCGGCTCCAGCTGCTCCTGGTCTCATATAATGCAGCTGGGACACCGGTCCTGCCAAGGGGCTGCTCCATATGTAGCATGGTCCTCATCAAAAGGAAAACGGACAAACAGGAAATTAACAAACATATTAATTTAGCATCCTTCCACCAAGCTGTTGATGTAAAAACTCTTGGAATTGAGGCTTGACTTCCCATCCTATCCCAGCTATGCTCAGAACCCAAAATCTCTACATTTAAAATACACTGGGTCCAAAGTCTTCTCATTATCTGTACTGATGTCACTTCAGTCCAAGTCCCCAAGCCCTGGTCCTCTGCAAGAGTGTTCCACTGGTCTCCCTACTTCTGCCCTAACCCCACACCCTCCATCCTCTATGCTGGAGGAAAGGCAGTTAGATCATGTTACTGTTCCATGCAACACACTGAACAACATCCAGTCATACTCAGGATAAAATCTGAAGTCCTCACAGGGGCTTTCACAGAGCTGTATAACCTGATTCCTAACTATCTCATCAGTCATCCCACCCTCTTCACTCCAGCCATTCGGGTAGATAGCGAGTCCCTAGCAAGTACCCAGCAGCCCTCTACGTGCTAGAAACATACCAGGAACAGTGACCCACTTGTTCTTTCTTGAATCCAGCAAAAATGCTCCTGCCCCAGGCCCTCTGCATTGCTGTTCCCTCTGAATCAGGCTTGGTTGTTGCCAACTTGAGATGGATGGAAACACAGATGGAAACAATCTCTACCTTAGATCCACACGGATCCGCACCTCATACTTCTCACTCGGCCTTTCACAAATACCCTACCTAGAATGGCACCCCTAATTATCTAGCCCCTCACCCTTCTTTGGTTGCTTTCTAGCACCTGTCATTAGCAGAACTAACTCTATTTGTAAATATATTTTGCATCATGTTTAGTGTGTGTCTACTCCACTAGAATGAGGGCAAGGTCTTTATCTGTTTTGCCCACTGTAGCCTCCCTCAGATCTAAAGAAATATTTGTCACATCACAACTGCTCATTAACTACTTACTGAGTGACTGAAATAAGGGCTAATCTGTAGGGCCCACAGGAGCCAGTGACAGTGAAAGTATTAGTGGCTCAGTCGTGGACGACTCTTTGTGACCCAACGGACTGGGGCCCACCACGCTCCTCTGTCCATGGAATTGTCCAGGCAAAAGTACTGGAGTGGGTTGCCAGTAGTAGTCAGAAAAGAAGGAAGCAAGGGTGAGCCCCAAGGTGAAGGCGAGGCTTGAAGGATGAGCTGGGCTCCAAAGGCTACCTGTTATGAAGATAAAGGCAAACGGGAGCAAAGGCTTTTTCAAGTGGGGAAAACCATGATCCAGAGTGTGGAAGTGGGATGTGGCATGGAAGGGGCTGGAGAGAGCAAGCTGGCCCACGTGACCCTAAAAGTCAGCTCCTGGGGGACTCTTAGCTGGTGATGGATAGGAAGGGCAGGATCAGTTGCTTTTAAAAGCACCTGCTTGGCCAGGTCTTCATCTCCAGAAATCCTGATTCAGCAGGCCTGGGAATGGCCCAGGAATCAGTATGTCTAGCAGGTTTGATAAACCTCTATGGAGAAGACTGCGATTCCAAAGATAAACACCATCAGAGCAGGATGCCATTTTTCTACAGAACATTTATCTCCTTATGCCCTCCATGAGTCTCTTCTGGGAGGGGGAGCCAGGGGCACCATGGTGGGGAAAAGAGGAGTCTTGGGCCTGCGGACAGACTACAGGGAAACCAGGGACACTTAGTGGAGGGCGGGGAATGCAGGCAACCACTGAGGAGATGAAGACACTGGACCCACACTTTCTCCTTCTTTACTCTTGAATCAGCTGGGCTCGATGGAGATAGATGTCTACCCTAGATTTACAGCCAAGTTAATTACTTAACCTTTCTGAGCTTTGTTTGCTCATTTACTCACCTATCTGACACATGGAAAAAATAAAAAACTAACCAAAATTGAGCACTGAAGAATTGTTGCTTTTGAACAGTGGTGTTGGAGAAGACTCTTGAGAGTCCCTTGGACTGCACGGAGATCCAACCAGTCAATTCTAAAGGAANTGAGATGGCTGGATGGCATCATGGACTCGATGGATGCGAGTCTGAGTGAACTCCGGGAGATGGTGATGAACAGGGAGGCCTGGCGTGCTGCGATTCATGGTGTCGCAAAGAGTCGGACACGACTGAGCAACTGAACTGAACTGAAGAAGTGAGGAATTCACTTATATCTGTTAGGCAAAATCTATGATAAGCCTTTGGCATGACTTTTCTATCCCTAAAGGTTTTATTTTAAAAGCTCAGTCAGAGACTTTATAAAAGTCTCAGCAAAGGAAAAAGTCTATGATCAATTTTGGTTATATAAATCATCAGGTCAAGTTTATTGAGACCAGGCCTATATTACAAACAAGTCTTAATTTGGTCATATTGGGTAAAAAAGACTGTGATTTTAGGGAGAAAAAGATGTTTCAATGAACGTTAAATCCCAGTTTGTTAATGGAGGTCTGTATCTACTAAGACTCATTTCCTGGATAGTTCTTTGCTGTTAATGTAAATGCTGTTAATTGAATCATTAAAGGACACTCTCAGGATGTTTCTGAAGCTTGTTTCAGTAATCTGGCTTTGGATGAAGAACAGATGCCTAACGCATGACCTACAAAGACTGGAAGAAGACATAATTTAAGGAACTGTCTCCAACCTGGATGGAAGGACCTTTCTATCAGGTACTCTTAACTAGCTCATGCCCAATGAAACCAAATGGAAATTGATTTTGGGGTTAACTCCTACTTTCAAAGCTAGACTGGTCTACAGAGAGGCCTGCTGACCTCAAACACACCTTAAAACAATGCTCAAACAGAGGAAACTACACTACACTAGGATGAGAAGAAAACATCAGAAGTAGACAGCTTGCCCAAGATGCTGATCTGATTTGTATGATTATTTATAATGTTTTCTTGATTCCTTGGACTTACTCCCTATCAAGTAAATGCTTTCTATCATGGACATGATTCTATGCTAGTTTAAAACTCAATCCAATTGTTGGGTTGTGGCCATTTACCTGTGTCCAATATTTCTGGGTTACCTTGGTGGTTTTCTGTTTGCTAGGGCTCTGACTGGATACCCTGTAAGAAATTTATTTTAGATGAATGTTCAGTTCGGTTCTATCCATTCATATTACTGGATGGGAACCTCTTACCTGGCCAATTAATAATACCTGCTCTGATGCTGGCCATATATTTAAGTTTTCTCTTAAGGTCATTCCAACTCAAGTGGAATGATGAGCTATGTCTCAACAAAAATTAACCTCTCATCTATTAAAAGGAAAACTCCCACAGATATGTGGTGTATCTACCTGGTTAACACAGGACTCTACACTTGGACATCACCAAATGGTCAACACCAAAATCAGATTGATTATACTCTTTGCAGCCAAAGATGGAGAAGCTCTATACAGTCAGCAAAAACAAGACTGGGAGCTGACAGTGGCTCAGATCATGAACTCCTTATTGCCAAATTCAGACTTAAATTGAAGAAAGTAGGGAAAACCACTAGACCATTCAGGTATGACCTAAATCAAACCCCTTATGATTATACAGTGGCAATGAGAAATAGATTTAAGGGGCTAGATCTGATAGACAGAGTGACTGAGGAACTATAGACAAAGGTTCATGACATTGTACAGGAGACAGGGATCAAGACCATCACCATGGAAAAGAAATGTAAAAAAGCAAAATTGTTGTCTAAGAAGACCTTACAAATAGCTGNCAATGAGAAATAGATTTAAGGGGCTAGATCTGATAGACAGAGTGACTGAGGAACTATAGACAAAGGTTCATGACATTGTACAGGAGACAGGGATCAAGACCATCACCATGGAAAAGAAATGTAAAAAAGCAAAATTGTTGTCTAAGAAGACCTTACAAATAGCTGTGAAAAAAAGAGAAGCAAAAAGCAGAGGAGAAAAGTAAAGATATAAGCATCTGAATGTAGAGTTCCAAAGAATAGCAAACAGAGATAATAAAGCTTTCCTCAGTGATCAATGTAAAGAAATAGAGGAAACAAAAGATGGGAAAGACTAGAGATCTTTTCAAGAAAATTAGAGATACCAAGGGACTATTTCATGCAAAGCTGGGCTCGATAAAGGACAGAAATGGTATGGACATAACAGAAGCAGAAGATATTAAGAAGAGGTGGCAAGAATATACAGGAGAACTGTACAAAAAAGAGCTTCATGATACAGATAATCACGATGGTGTGATCACTCACCTAGAGCCAGACATCCTGGAATGTGAAGTCAAGTGGGTCTTAGAAAGCATCACTATGAACAAAGCTAGTAGAGGTGATAGAATTCCAGATGAGCTATTTCAAGTCCTGAAAGATGATGCTGTGAAAGTGAGGCACTCAATATGCCAGAACATTTGGAAAACNTATTGATATGATTAAAAAAAAATATACAAAGGAAAACTATTTTGCCCATTCCCCAGCACATTC
The DNA here is from genome assembly GCA_006410875.1 of Neotragus pygmaeus. Classification (NCBI taxonomy): domain Eukaryota; kingdom Metazoa; phylum Chordata; class Mammalia; order Artiodactyla; family Bovidae; genus Neotragus; species Neotragus pygmaeus. The sequence goes on from SJYV01003762.1 coordinate 371,411, forward strand.
TTATTAGGAACTATTTTTAAGTGTTTTTTTTCCAATTTTTGGTGGCTAATTTTTATTTATAAATAATATATTATGCTTTTCTTTACTAATTTATAGTTTAAACATTATCTGTTTAATGTATACTGTAGTACAAGAAAATTTATCTTAATTACACACTTGAACTGTCCTTTTAATTTATATATTTTTATCATTCTTTTAAGTTCCATAGATGAAATATCTGACATAGAATAATAATCTTTTATTTCCTTTTCTATCAACTATAGACAGCATTTCTTGAATTCTCTCTTTGTAAAATGAGACTGTTTTTTCATATTCTGTTCTATTAAGATATTTTCATTCCCACCTCCTAATCTCTGTCAAATAAACTTCTTACAGTGTCACAACGAGTTCACTTTACATTCTAGTCTTTAGTCATAATTAAACTTGCTGAAAAATTGTATATATGTATATATATTTATATATACACACAAACAATATGTTACTGAACAAAAGANTGTTCTATTAAGATATTTTCATTCCCACCTCCTAATCTCTGTCAAATAAACTTCTTACAGTGTCACAACGAGTTCACTTTACATTCTAGTCTTTAGTCATAATTAAACTTGCTGAAAAATTGTATATATGTATATATATTTATATATACACACAAACAATATGTTACTGAACAAAAGAATATATATGGACTCATTTTATATGTGAAAAATGTCAATATATGCTTGTTTGCTTTATTTTGATTCCAAAGTCTCTCATCATAGATCAGTCAAGTAATTCAAAATGATTACATTTCCTTCCTTAAGGTCCTATGGTACTAAAAACATGTTAAGTTCTAATGAAACTGTACAAATGTCTGAATTTACTTTATGAATCTAGTTTCCATTTTGATGTTACTATTTAAATAAGTTAGGTATGAAATGAACATATTGAAACTCTTTTACCCTGGATAAAATATTTTTCACTTTATTCTCTGCTCACTCTCCCTTAATAAAAGAGCTAATCAAAAAGAAAGTATCATTTTATTTATACTGATCACAGTGGGTATTTTTGTTATTTGAATAAAAACTTTTGAATTTCCTACTTGCTTGNTGTGAAAGTGATGCACTCAATATGCTAGCAAATTTGGAAAACTTAGCAGTGGCCACGGGACTGGAAAATGTCAGTTTTCATTCCAATCCCAAAGAAAGGCAATGCCAAAGAATGTTCAAACTACCACACAATTGTACTCATCCCATATGCTAGTAAAGTAATGCTCAAAATTCTCCAAGCCAGGCTTCAGCAATACGTGAACCATGAAATTCCAGATGTTCAAGCTGATTTTAGAAAAGGCAGAGGAATCAGAGATCAGATTGCCAACATTTGCTGGATCATCAAAAAAGCAAGAGAGTTCCAGAAACACATCTATTTCTGCTTTATTGACTATGCCAAAGCCTTTGACTGTGTGGATCACAATAAACTGTGGAAAATTCTGAAAGAAATGGGAATACCAGACCACCTGACCTGCCTCTTGAGAAACCTATATGCAGATCAGGAACAACAGACAAGTTCCAAATAGGAAAAAGAGTACGTCAAGGCTGTATATTGTCACCCTGCTTATTTAGCTTATATGCAGAGTACATCATGAGAAACGCTGGGTTGGAGGAAGCACAAGCTGGAATCAAGATTGCTGGGAGAAATATCAATAACTCAGCTATGCAGATGACACCACCCTTATGGCAGAAAGTGAAGAACTAAAAAGCCTATTGATGAAAGTGAAAGAAGAGAGTGAAAAAGTTGGCTTAAAGCTCAACATTCAGAAAACGAAGATCATGCATCTGGTCCCATCACTTCATGGGAAATAAATGGGGAAACAGTGGAAACTGTGACTGAGTTTATTTTTCTGGGCTCCAAAATCACTGCAGATGGTGACTGCAGCCATGCAATTAAAAGACACTTACTCCTTGATAGGAAAGTTATGACCAATCTAGATAGCATATTAAAAAGCAGAGACATCATTTTGCCAACAAAGGTCCGTCTAGTCAAGGCTATGGTTTTTCCCTGTGTCATGTATGGATGTAAGCGTTGGACTATAAAGAAGACTGAGCGCCAAAGAACTGATGCTTTTGAACTGTGGTGTTGGAGAAGATTCTTCAGAATCCCTTGGACTGCAAGGAGATCCAACCAGTTCATCCTAAAAGAGATCAGTTCCGGGTGTTCATTGGAGGGACTGATGTTACTCCAGTACTTTGGCCACCTAATGTGATGAGCTGACTTATTTGAAAAGACCCTGATGCTGGGAAAGGTTGAGGGCAGAAGGAGAAGGGGATGACAGAGGATGAGATGGTTGGATGGCATCACCGACTTGATGGACATAGGTTTGTGTGGACAGTAAGCCTGAATCCCAGGGACAGTGGAGCCTGGTGGGCTGTTGTCTATGGGGTTGCACAGAGTCAGACATGACTGAAGCAACTTAGCAGCAGATGACTGGTTGGCCAGAAAACATGACTCTTGAAATTTTTAGGAGTATTTGAGGTTGTACGCTCATTTTATGTGTAAGACTACACAAGGATGAAATGTTAATTGTTAATTAGACTCTTTTAAATGGGAGTCATTCATATCTCTAGTGGTATGAATTATAGCTTGAAAAATCGAATAATCAATTCACAAATATGGCCTAAATGAAGTGTTCTGGCTTTTTGTTTTGTTCCTCACCCTGTAGTCCTAACCTCTAAATCTATCCTACACTCCCAGCCTGTGGAGGCCAACTCCTTGGTAGGAAATCACGTGGGATCTTTTACTGACTTTCTTTGGGTGGGACTCAGGCAACAGGAAGCACCAGTGGGAGCTCTGAGGGAGGACGAGAGTCTTTGATGTCTCATCTCGGGCAGTAGCCAAGTCCCACCACACTCTGCCTCCTGCTGAGCGTCTTCCTCTCCTCAGCCCCAGCTCCTACTGAACTCTGACAACAATACCACTGATGTTTCTTCCTGTATGCTAATACCTTCCAATGAGCAATTTCCGGTTGCCATTTTCTGAACACTTTACCGTTCTAAATTTATTTTCTTTTGAACTTACTCACATCTATGTAAATCATCTTTTTACTCACGCTTTATATCATTTGCACCCTTTGGAGCTACTTCTTGTCTTCTGGGACTTTGACTGACATGTGAGGGGATGAGACTTAAGAACACTGGAGTGGAATCTGAAGCAGATTGGCCACTAACTGATTGCGTGATCCCTGTAGAAAATGCTTTAGCTTCTCTGAACGTCTATTTCACCTGTGTAGAAAGGGCAGGACATTATTTCTTTACTGTAAACCATACATGGCGTAAATGGTTGTAAGAGATAGTGGCAGGTTGGACTGAATGACAAGCTTTGTCGTTTTTAGACAGTGGAAACAGATCTAAGTAAAAACATGCTGCATTGGAAACTATTCAGGTGCTATAGGGAAACGTTTATCTTTGTGAGGGAAAAAACACTCAGAAAATTCTCTCTCAAGCCACACATAATCTCAGGCTGGATTTCCTCTAGATAAGGAAAACTGATGCAAGGGCACAGGAAGCTGGGCAGAAGTAGAAGTATAAGGACTTCCTGTGAGACAAGGCAGCCATTTCCTTGGTTCAAAATGCTGTAGTTAAGGAGGGTTAAGTCACTGCAGAGATGTGGGTGGGTTGCCATCATTGCCTAACAGCACATGCGGGGAGCTGCAGCTAACTATGTCAGCAACCCTTGGATTCTAGTTTTAGACCCTTTTAGGTGCCCTTCTGGGGCCGCTGTTTCATTCATTCAGTTTTTAGACCATGTCAGGTTAAACTTGCCACTCTTAATGAGTTCTTTAAAAAAACACACACACACAAGAATTCTCCATTCACAGGTCTCAGAGAGCACAAAAATGAAAAGTTTGAAAACAACTGTGCTTTATATTTTTTTGAAGAACCACATACATTATACATAAAATTAGAGTTATTCATTCAGCTTACAGAGTTCCTCTTTCCTGGAGAGTTCTAAGGTGCTATAAGAACTATTTTAGAAGGTAAGCTACTGAGATGTCAGATCTGGGGATGAATAGGAGATTATGGAGAAAAAAGTAAGTAGGGAAAAATAAATGAAGAAATTGATGGAGAGAAGAAATATATTTGTAAAGAGGGAGACTGAGAAAGAGTGGGGGACTGGGAGCTAAATTTTACTTAAATGAACAATGATGGCTACATTATGTTAGATTCCTGACTAAACAAAGAAGAAAGAAAAAAACATTTTAGTGATATTTTGAGCATTTTTCATTGAATATTTAATTTGAAAGTAAAATTTCCTAAAGCAATGCTGAAGATGATGAGTCACAAAAAATTTATATATAATAGTGGATGAATGAATTTTTGAAAATGTTCAGAGATAGCTGTCTAACATAATTTAATACATTTTGAAAAAAAAAGAACAAATGGAATAGTATCCCCACTTGATTTTGTTCATTGTTCTTTATTCATCATGAGAAAAGAAAGGTCAATTGATATGAGCATAGACGTTCTTACTAAAAGTGAGAGCAATCATTTAATTGATGTCTGTGCTGAGAATAACTTTTCTAGGTATAAAAATCCTTCAGCTTCCAAGGCCAAGGAACATGCTCTATTACACCAATGCTATATGAATATCTTTTTGAAATTCTTCCAACTTTTATTAGTTCTGTTTGATTTTATTTGGGATTTTTTTATGTAGGCAGCATCATTTGCACATTAAGTTTCCAAGCAATCCTTAATCCAAGCAGTTTGAATCAATTCAGGTTTGGCATATCAGAGCAAGGCTTAAATGTCTCATTCTATTAATATGTCATCTTTTGGCATGTATACTGTTGTTATTCATGGTACTTAATTCTGTAGTATTCTTCCTTTTCCTTGTTGCCTTATCCATAGCTCATGTTCCTCCTCTCCAAAAATACAAATAAATTATCTTGGGGAAAGCAACTGATGGCCTAATTTTTTCACATAGAAGGCATCAAAATCTGGGATTGTAGAGATGAAAAATATATGAGAGAAATATCAAAGAAGAGACTGGTCCCCAATTCTCTAGATTCTGATGAATATCATTAAGATATTCCCTCTTGACATTTATCACATTATAAGAAACTCCTAGTGACCCTTTATCTCCATAAAACATTAGTGGCAAAAGAAGAGGTGGTTGGATAGCATCACTGATTCAATGAATATGAAGCTGGGTGAAATCTGGGAGATGGTGAGGGAGGCCTGGCATAGGGTTGCAGACAGTTGGACATGACTTAGTGACAACAACAAATTGTAGACTATAAGTGATTTCCAGTTATTCTGATGCTTTAGCTTTTATAGAAATGATACATCATTGTCATGAGAATTGATCTGAAATTAACTTCTTGAATCCCCGAGGGCCTCAATAGCTGAAATTATAGTTTCTTTTTAAATTATAGGCTTTAATTAAAATTTTTCAAATGACTTTTTGCTTAAAAATTTTTGTTGACACCTGTTGAGAATGAAAATCATTGTCACTTCAGCATTATAGCTCTAAGTGAACAACAGTGACTGCAAATATAATGCATAAGAGAGGCCAATCCACATAGTTAAACTGAAAAATTTGCACCTATCAGGTATATGATGGTGAGTATTTCTTTTGATGTTTTGTTGGTGTTATTCTTGTTTCCATTAGAATTCTAATACTTGTCAATTCAAAGTGGATTACCAAAAACAGAGGTTAGGCTTCCCTAAAAAAAAATCAAAAGTAAAACTTTAGACGGAAACATAGTCTCATGTTATAGGTGGTAACAGGCCTGGAGAAGGTCCGTTTTCATTCCAATCCCAAAGAAAGGCAATGCCAAAGAATGTTCAAACTACCAATTGCACTCATCTCACATGCTAGTAAAGTAATGCTCAAAATTCTCCAAGACAGGCTTCAGCAGTACGTGAACCGTGAAATTCCAGATGTTCAAGCTGGTTTTAGAAAAGGCAGAGGAACCAGAGATCAAATTGCCAACATCTGCTGGATCACAGAAAAAGCAAGACAGTTCCAGAAAAACATCTATTTCTGCGTTATTGACTATGCCAAAGCCTTTGACTGTGTGGATCACAATAAACTGGAAAATTCTGAAAGAGATGGGAATACCAGACCACCTGACCTGCCTCTTGAGAAANTCTATTTCTGCTTTATTGACTATGCCAAAGCCTTTGACTGTGTGGATCACAATAAACTGTGGAAAATTCTGAAAGAGATGGGAATACCAGACCACCTGACCTGCCTCTTGAGAAACCTGTATGCAGGTCAGGAAGCAACAATTAGAACTGGACATGGAAAAACAGACTGGTTCCAAATAGGAAAAGGAGTACGTCAAGGCTGTATATTGTCACCCTGCTTATTTAACTTATATGCACAGTACATCATGAGAAATGCTGGGCTGGATGAAGCACAAGCTGGAATCAAGATTGTCAGGTGAAGAAATATCAATAACCTCAGGTATGCAGATGACACTACCCTTATGGCAGAAAGTGAAGAGAAACTAAAAAGCCTCTTGATGAAAGTCAAACAGGAGAGTGAAAAAGTTGGCTTTAAGTTTAACCTTCAGAAAACAAAGATATTGATATCTGGTCCCATCACTTCGTAGCAAATAGATGGGGAAACAGTGGAAACACTGTCAGACTTTATTTTTCTGGGCTGCAAAATCACTGCAGATGGTGACTGCAGCCATGAAACTTAAAAAAATGCTTACTCCATGGAAGGAACATTATACCAACCTAGACAGCATATTAAAAAGCAGAGACATTCTTTGTCAATAAAGGTCCGGCTAGTCAAGGCTATGGTTTTCCCAGTGGTCATGTATGGATATGAGAGCTGGACTATAAAGAAAGCTGAGTGCTGAAGAATTGATGCTTTTGAATTGTGGTGTTGGAGAAGACTCTTGAGAGTCCCTAGGTCTGCAAGGAGATCCAACCAGTCCTTCCTAAAGGAGATCAGTCCTGGGTGTTCATTGAAAGGACTGATCTTGAAGCTGAAAGTCCAATACTTTGGTTATCTGATGTGAAGAGCTGACTCATTGGAAAAGACCCTGATGCTGGGAAAGGTTGAAAGCAGGAGGATAAGGGGATGACAGAGGATGAGTGGTTGGACGGCATCACCGACTCACTGGACATGGGTTTGGGTGGACTCCGGGAGTTGGTAACGGACAGGGAAGCCTGACGTGCTGCGGTTCATTGGGTTTGATAGAGTCTGGCACGACTGAGCGACTGAACTGAACTGAACTGAATTCCCTTAATGTTATTAACTATACCATTTGTATTTTGCTTGTTTCACAAGATTATTATTTCTTGTATTACTTATTGCATGACTCAGCCTCCAATGAAAATGATGACTAGACTTGAAACAGTTGATCAAATATATAGCTTGATATATGATCAATGATTGTAACAGTGTAACTCTTACAAAGGGAAGATGCAACAAAGGGAAGATGCAACAAAGGGAATACTTTCTTGGACCATAACTTGAAGTCAGGTGTCCAGAGATCTTTGGCTATTAAGACCTAGTCCAGTAATAGCACATTGAGTGGCCTAGCAAAAAAACCTTCAGAACTGGCAACAAGCCTTTCCAGCAAAGCAGGAAAAAGTGGTCATGAAATGCCCTGAAAGTATGGTTGGATTTACGACCACAAGGAGACCCTGTAAACTACAAACTGGCACTTACCAAGAGCAATGACTGAACAACAAAGGCATTTGCCATCTGCCTCTATGGAGATTGAACCCCTTACCCCTTTAGCTGTTGACCTTCAACAACCCCTGAGGGAGTTCAGGGTGGAGTGAGATACTCTGCTCCAGGGAAGCTGGTGGGACAGGTCTTTAGATAGCTAGATGTTTTTAGGAACAGGTTTTATGATCTCAATCCTTTCATCTCCTCATATTTAGAGAAGCACTAAATCCCTTAATGGTGACATCAGATCCTCATGACTAACAAAAACCTTTTGTAAAATGAGTGCTTCATGGTATTGAACTGTCCTTTCACCAAAACCTTATATATTGACTATCCCCCACTGCTGCTATGGAGCAGTCTCTCAGAGCTATCTGAGATGCTGCCTCCTGAGCTGCAGTCCTCACTTTGCCCCAAATAAAACTTAACTGGCAACTCTCAAGTTGTACATCTTTTTTTAACTGACACAGGGAATCACTTTTCCAAGACGGCACTCATAACAAGTTGTGGAGGTAGGATGTGGGCACCAGTTACTGCATCAGGGTGTACTGGAAGCATAATTTCTTCTTTCATATCTTCCAGCTCTTTTCATTTTTATCCCTCTTCTACTCTCAGCTTCCTCTCCTTCTGTTGAAAATTTAAAGATACTTGCATGGGGAATCCAGTTATGAACCTTTCTCTCTTCCTTCACTAATAGCTACCTACCAGGTTAAAAACATTAGATACATTCTGTTCACAATAAGTTACATACAACAACTAAATTGCCTTTTTCTGAGTCTAGCCTTTATTATAGCAAAATATGCCACAGTTTGTTTCAAAGTATTAAACAAAGGGTACCATAAACAATACTAAGTGAAATAATTCTACTATATTACTCAAATGTATGTATAAAACTGAGATTAAATTGTTAGGTAGAAGAGAAATAAGTAGTCCAGAATGGTGGTGGCTAAAAGACAAGGAAGGGAAAACCTTGCAAAAATAGAACAAAGGAAGGTCCGAGGAAGAGTGAGGACCTAAAGAAAAACAATCAGCCCTCCTGGCTAGCCCAATTTACATAGGGCAGGCCCAGGGGGAGGAGAAAAAAAAATATGAAAAGAAGAGCCAAAATTGGGCTGGGGGCCTCTCTTTTCTTCACTTCTTTTGGGTCAGGATGCCTTTTGAGGCATCCTCATGCCTCAAGGATGTATTTTCCTTTACTTTCTAAATAAAACTTAGCTGTAACATGGAGCTATAACACTGGTCCACCCGTGGCTTCAAATTTTTGTTGCAACGAGACAGAACCAAGGAAACTGCAAACTCCCCCAACAAAAATCATATAAGTGACTCAGGTAAATCTTAAATAAGTCATCCATAATCAAGGAGTTCTAAAATAAAAACACCCCCAAATCTTACAAATTTAAGTGTTTCATGTGCAGCCATCCTTTGTCAAAAGGACAAAAATAAACAAATTCACTTTAACTTTGGAATCAGGAACTAACCTCATTTCTTGCTCTAAAGACAATTATTAGGACCAGGAACATCTAACTGCATGAAAGTAACACCTACCAGGACCCTATGGGGCTCCTGGGCATGCTTATAGTGTCATTTTTTGATTATGGGAAATAGGGTTCATTCAGCCTCCCTGACCTTCCCTGAGTTTCAACAGGCAGGTTCAATTATGCTAAGGGAGGCATCATGGAGATAAGACTTCACTGGTTGCTCAGACATTAAAGCGTCTATCTACAATGTGGGAGACCTGGGTTCGATCCCTGGGTTGGGAAGTTCCCTGGAGAAGGAAATGGAAACCCACTCCAGGACTCTTGCCTAGAAAATCCCATGGACAGAGGAGCCTGATGTCTATGGGGTTGCAAAGAGTTGGACGTGACTGAGCAACTTCACTTTCTTTCTTTAAACAAGAAACAACAGGGTTGCCTTGGGACAAGGTCCTGGTTCCCCCTCAAAGGATATACATAACAATATACCTGAGACATCTGCAGATACTAAAAACACAAAATATTTTTCTGTGTTTTATAGATACTGAAGGTAGTGGCACTCCACTCCAGTACTCTTGCCTGGAAAATCCCATGGATGAAGGAGCCTGGTAGGCTGCAGTCCATGGGGTCACTAAGAGTTGGACACGACTGAGCGACTTCACTTTCATTTTTCACTTTCATGCTTTGGAGAAGGAAATGGCAACCCACTCCAGTGTTCTTGCCTGGAGAATCCCAGGGACGGGGTAGCCTGGTGGGCTGCCGTCTATGGGGTCGCACAGAATCGGACACTACTGAAGTGACTTAGCAGCAGCAGTAGCAGAAGAAGCCTTCCCAGATGGCTCAGTCAGTAAAGAAAGTGTCATCCCTCAGTTATGTCCCATTCTTTGTGACCCCACAGGCTGTAGCCTGCCAGGCTCCTCTGTTTATGGTATTCTCCAGGCAAGAATGCTGGAGTGGGTTGCCATTTTCTTCCAGGGGATCTTCCTGTTAGGTACTTAGAATAGGAAAAAGGACTCCAGAATGGCAGTGGCTAAAAGACATAGAAGAGAAAAGCCCATGAAAATAGAACAGAGGAAGGTCCGAGGATGGGAGTGAGAACCTCAGGTGAAACAGCCCTCTTGGCTAGCCCGATTTACAGAGGGCAGTCTCAGGGGGAGGAGAAAAAAACATAAAAAGAGGAGCCAAAATTAGGCCAGGGTGGGGGTGGGGGTTTTCTCTTTTCTTCAAGTCTTTTGGGTCAGCTCACCCTCATGCCTCGAGGACGCATTTTCCTTTGCTTTCTAAAGAAAACTGAGCTGTAACACTGGTCCTACCGAGGAAGTTACATGGGGTTGTAACACTGGTACATCTGTTGCTTCAAATTTTTGTTGTGATGAGACAGACCCGAGGAAGTTACAAACTTCCCTGACATTCCAAATCCATTTTGAACCCAGGTCTCCTGAATTGCAGGCAGATTCTTTACCGGCTCAGACAGTAAAGAATCTGCCTGTAATACAGGAGATGCAGATTCTATCCCTGGGTCAGGAAGATCCCCTGAAGGCAGCAGTGGCAACCTACTCCAGCATTCTTGCCTGAAAAATCCCATGGATAGAGGAGCCAGGTGGGCTATAGTCCACAGAGTAGCAGAGAGCAGGGCATGACTTAAGTGACTTAGCATGCACTCAGGCAAATAGTGAAACCCCCAACAGGTGGCAGAAGTTAATGGTTTGCTGCACACCAGCACATAGACCCCAGACCAGCAGGAACCAGAAGGTTTTGATTCTGGCTCCCACTTACTTCACCACCAACACATCAGAAGAATCTCCATGAGCTGATCACACCCTCTGAACCATTGCTATAAAACTCACTAACCCTCCAGGTCAGGAAACACAGTTCTGAAGGCATTAGCCCACTGAGGTATCCTTTGCCTTGGAAAGCAATAAAGCAATTCTTTTCTACTTAACTCAAAACTCTATCTCTGAGACTTAATTTGCTGTCAGAGAACAGAGGCTAGATTTGGCTTCAAAGCAGAAAGAAAACTTGAGGCAAGTTATCTTTAGACTATACTTCAATTGGTTTATTTCCCAAGCTATACTTTAATGATGATTCACTGCATTTCTTTTCCTCATTCTATTGGGTCAGAGAGATCATTATAAAATGAGCTTGTCTATGAATGCCACAGGTAAAAGAACTGATGAAACTAGCAAAGGTTTTTGAACATGTTAGATTCAGTTTACTTATTCCAGTCTACATTTGGGGACTCAAAATGAAATTCATCAAATACCTCTTGTAAATTATTTGCTACAGCAAACATGATCATTCTCATTATCTCCAAATATTTACTAAGAATCCATGTGCTATGATTTAAGAATAAGACATTGTATAAAAAACATTTTCTGCTCACATTATATGATTCTAAACTTGGCTATAGGTTAGAGTCAACAGGGAAGTTTTGGAAAATAGACAAAACAAAACACAATGCCCAGGCCTCACCCCAGAACAATAAAAATTAAAACACTTTGACTGTGGGATGAAAGCATTATCATTTTTTAAAACTTATTAGTTTATTTTTTCCAGTTTGACAATCACTGACACAGTAGGTATGTAACAAATACTTGCTGTATTGAATGATGGGTCTTAAAACAGTCTTAGGGGAAATTCACTTAATGAATACAAAAGAAAAGGTTTGTAATTAGCATATTAATAGTCTGCATATTAATAAAATCTTCTAAAGTACCTGAAGGTGCTTAAAAAAATTTGTTCTCTGGGTAGCTCTTTTAAATAATTCTCCTATAAATTGTTTACAGTGCTGATTTCTATTATCTACACACAAGGCTAGTTTGTTAAGTAACTGTAAATTTCATCATATTTTTTTTTTAAAGTTTTCCTTTCCTAACATTTAAATTTACAGGCTTTTGTCAAATGTAAGATTAATGAATAATGACAGATATTTTGCACCTCTATATTCCAATACTAGTTACTGTCTCAAAGTCATAACATCTCAAAATACAAAACTGTAAAATTATTCAGTGACTTCATTTTGCCCCCTGAGCTATTGACCCACAGATTTATACAAAGTTATGTAAAAGTAAAGCTCAGTTTTCTCTAGACTTTTCAGGAAAGCCTTCAAGAAAAGATGAACATTTTGTTGTAAAACATTTTCTCTTTGAAGTGTTCCTGAGCTAGAGTAAAATAGAACTATACATTTACATTTTTAGTTATATGTATGTAGTTCATATATACAAATATATGTATATTAATTTACATATGATAAGTCATGCCATTAAAAAGACAGGAAGGAAGGATCAGGAGGCTAAGGAAAGTCTCAGGCAGAGGTTTTGGGAGGCATTGTTGACTGGTCTAAAGAGTCACAGTGCCTAGAGCATGCCAAGTGCATTCATGTTCATATTCCTTCTCCATCACATACTCTCCTGGCAAATTCTTAAAAGTTCTCTTCATATTCCAGTGTCAGGGAATGTTTAATTTTAAGGAATCCTATATGTTATTTTCTGTTTCTCAAGGGCCCTCTGTTCCTTATCAGTTCCTGGAAAACAGGAACGAGCAGAGCTGCACGCAGTTCTCAGGACTGAGGTCATGAGGTGGAACACATACATGTATTCCTTTCTGTAACTTTTTACTTTTCTATAAAACTACTTAGTCAAGTTCCTATTTCCAATACATGGATTGTCTTCTGGCCCTGTGATGATTGTTATTCCGCTAGTTACTGTTGTTATGTGCCTGGTTTTGGTGTTTTTTTACTCAACTTTATTTTTCTGCCTAAAGCTTCCTTGTATAACAATATATAAGCACACACTGCCATGAATAAAGTACCCTTGTTCCACTAGAGACTTGAGTCCCCTGTGTCCTTCTTTTCTTTGCGTTCTTTTCATCAACTCCTGTCCCCAGGTTCCTGTCTGTCAAGAAGACCATAACATTCCAGGTCCAGCTCAAACTCAAAATTTATCTAGCAATATTTGTGTAACCCTCCCAGTAAAGATAAAGGACTTACTAGGTGGCATAGTAAGAATCCCCCTGCCAATGCAGGAGCTCCAAGAGACTGATTCAAGCCCTGGGTTGGGAAGATCCCCTGGAGGAGCAAATGGCAACCCACTCTAGTATTCTTGCCTGGAAAATCCCATGGACAGAGGAACCTGGCAGGCTACATCCCATATGGTCACAAAGAGCCAGACATGACTAAAGTGATTGAGCACACACACACAAGGTAAGAAAAATCAAACGAGCCCTTAACAAAAGAGGTTACTTGATCCTTGAAGTACTTTTGCTAAAATCTGCCCAGTGTGATATTTTGAATGAGAAAATCAAACTGTTCACTTTTTCATACATTTCATCATTTAAGTTTCAACAGGGCTTCCTGATGGCTAGCAATAAAGAATCTGTCTGCAATGCAGGAGAGGCTGGAAACATGGGTTTGATTCCAAAGATCCCCTGGAGAGGAACTGGCAACCCACTCCAGTGTTCTTGCCTGAAGAATCCCATGGATAGAGGAGCTGGGCAGCTTACAACCAATAGGGTTTCAAAGAGTTGGATATGATTGAAGCGACTCAGTTAAACATTATTCAAATTTATATAACCAAATGCCAGTAGTATACTAGTATACACTGTATATTTGTATACAGGTATCCGGTTCCAACATTTCATGGCAAATAGATGGAGAAACAATGGAAACAGTGAGAGACTTTATTTTCTTGGGCTGTAAAATCACTGCAGATGGTGACTGCAGCCATGAAATCAAAAGACACTTTCTCCTTGGAACCCCTGGAGGAGGATATGGCAGCCCACTCCAGTATTCTTGCCTGGAGAATCCCCATGGACAGAGGAGTCTGGCAGGCTATAGTCCATGGAGTCGCAAAGAGTCAGACACAACTGAGTACAACCTCCTTAGAAGAAAAGCTAAGATGAACCTAGATGGCCTATTAAAAAGAAGAGACATTGCCTTGTCCACAAAGGTCTGTATGGTCAAAGCAATGGTTTTGTTAGTTGTCATGTATGGATGTCAGAGCTGGACCATAAAGAAGGCTGAGCATTGAAGAGTTGATGCTTTCAAAATGTGGTGCTGGAAAAGATTCTCGAGAGTCCCTTGGACAGCAAGGAGATCAAACCAGTCAACCCTAAAGGAAATCAACCCTGAATATTCAATGGAAGGACTGATCTGAACCTGAAGCTCCAATACTTGGGCCACTGATGAGAAGAGCCAACTTGTTGGAAAAGACCCTGATTCTGGGAAAGATTGAGGAAAGGAGGGGAAAGGGGTGACAGGGGATGAGATAGTTGGATGGTGTCATCAATTCAATGGATACAAGTTTAAGCAAACTCTGAGATATAGCAAAGGACAGAAGGCTGTTGTGCTACAGTCCATGGGGTCACAAAGAGTTGGACATAACTGAGCCAGTGAACAACAGAGGAAGCCTAATCAATCACATGGGATGACTTACTTCCTGTTAGCCCACCTCAGGCTATCCCAGGCCAAAATCTCCAATCAGGACATACCTGAAGCCTTCCCTTTTTTTCACTGTAAAGCTTTTACACACCACTGTCTGCCTTTGAGTCTCAGTTTCAGGTGTTGGTGACTGATTCCCTTATCATATTTTAGGTTTGTTTTGGCACAAGAACAGTGTTGATATACAAAATACTGAGGGCTTCCCAGGCTGTAGAATCCCATGGACCAAGAAGCCGGGTGGCCTCCAGTCAATGGGGTTGCAAATAGATAGAACTGAAGTGACTTAATATGCATGCATGCACACATTACTGAATCATGTGTTTCTCTTATAGGATGATACCTCCATGAGCAAGCATCAATCACCTCCATTTCTAGAAACTGAAAGTTTCTACAAGCTCCTTCCACTAAACTTCTTCCCAATCATTTCACAGCTGAATCAAGTCTACCTTCAAGGCTTCTTTGAGAGGAGTGTACCATTGTCATCACTAACTTGACTGTGCTTACCTATTTTAGATTTTATTTTGAGAGAAGTAGAACGTAAAAAGCAAAGGGAAGCAAAGTTGCAAAGAAAGTGACGCTAATTTTGCCAGCCAGCCAAAAAAATAAAAAGAATATTTTAAGCATAGTTTTGTGATAGTAACATCTACTTTAAACACTCCTTTGTCTTAATAAAAGTGTAATGTTAATTAATAATATGAGTGGGTCCAAAAAAGGAAAGAGATTGGTCAAATAAATAAGTCAAATATTTAAGTTCTAATTTATTTAGCTCTCTGCATTGCGGCTGTCAAATAATTTTCCAAAGTTGAATCACACCTATCATTATTAAATCTGTTGGGTAGAAAAACTAGGACTAACCTTTCAGTTTAATTACATCACTCACAAATAATTAAAGTATCTGGGGAAGTACACTGAAATTATAAAAACACAAGGCATGTGTGCATTTTATCATAAAAATTATGAGAATTGAATTAATTATGGGAATGATTTAGAAGAAAGCTAAGTGTTCATTTTCATATCAAACTATTCAAATGCTATGTAAATATATACTTGGCCTATTAGTACTAGTCAGTAGTTTCCAAATCATATATTACGGTAGTTCTGTTTAAAATTAAATACAACAGTAACAAATGTTAACTATTTTAATGCATTTTACCCATATATAACAGCAGTTAATAATGATATTTGCTTTATACACACCCAATGGCTTATACACATATATGTGTGTGCATGTATGAGCATGCAAAATACTTATGTCAAATATTTATAATTGTGACCATATGTAATTTGCCAATATGGATTTTCCTGAACAAATATTGATAAATGTTGCTAAATTATAATATTTAAAGTAATATGATCCTGATATAAACTAGAACAATAGGTGTGATAGTCTAGAGGTAGTATAGATAAAAGAATATCTACATAGATATGTTTTTTAGTAAATGTTACATGTAGAGACCTAAAACAGAATAAGGAGAGGGTGACAAATAATGCTGGTACTTACATAAGTCTATAGAGAATATCAATTTAGATGCTCAAACACATACAATTTATATTTTTTGTAACATGCAAAATTAATATTATTAAAAAGCAAGCAAATTTTACTACTTCTAATGATATATTTTCACTATATGAAAAGCTAAGATCTCACTAGGCTAAATGGGTAAAGAGCATGTACACATAATTTATAAAATAGCTAGTAAAATAACTAATGAATATACTAATTGCAAATATATAAATGATCCTATTAAATCTCAAAAATAATATAAAAAATGCAATTAAAAACACAGATCTATTTTTCTCCTAGACTAACTAGTTTGTGAACCATCAGGCAATTTCATGCACTGTTGGGGGGAATGATAATTGGTACAATATTTTAGAAGGGCCATTTATCAATAAGTATCAACATCTTTAAAATATGCATATTCACTGTCCCTTAATTTGAATTACACAAATGTGTTCTAAGAATATTAGAGATAAAACAGCAACTCCCTTCCCCTAAACCAACACAACAAAAGAAAACAAACAAACAAAACAAAAAGAAAAATATATGGGAAAAATTAGATACTAGAATGTCAAAGAAGCAATAATTTTTCATATTATAATTTTAATCAAAGAAAAAAAGAAAAGAAAACTATACATTCTGAATTCAAATATGCATATATTGTTCAGTCATTAAGTTGACTCTTTGTACCCCATGGACTGCAGTATCTCCCAGAGTTTGCTGAAACTCATGTTCATTGAGTTGGTGATGCCATCCAACCACCTCAACCTCTGTGGCTTCCTCCTCCTGGCCTCAATCTTTCCCAGCATCAGGGTCTTTTCCAATGAGTTGGCTCTTTGCATCAGATGGCCAAAGTACTGACACATCAGCATCAGTCCTTTCAAAGAATATTCAGGGTTGATTTCCTTTAGGATTGACTGATTTGACTGGCTGATCTTCTTGTTGTCCAAAGGACTCTCAGGGGTCATCTCTAGCACCATAATTTGAAATAATCAATTTTTAGGTGCTCAGCTTTATGGTCCAATTCTCACATCCATACATGACTACTGGAAAAATCATAGCTCCGAATATACGTACCATTATGGGTAAAGTGATGTGTCTGCTTTTTAATAGGCTATCAAGGTTTGCCTTATTTTTCTTCCAAGGAGTACAAGTCTCTTTTTTGGAGCCCAAGAAAATAAAATCTGTCACTGTTTCTACTTTTTCTTCATCTATTTGCTATGAAATGATGGGACCAGGTGCCATGATCTTAGTTTTTTGAATGTTGAGTTTTAAGTCAGCTCGTTCAGTCTCCTCTTTTACCTTCATCAAGAGGCTCTTTAGTTTCTTTGCACTTTCTGCTTTAGAATGTTATCACGTGCATATCTGAGTTTGTTGATATTTCTCCTGGGAATCTTGATTCCAGCGTGTGATTCATCTAGCCCTGCATATAAGTTAAATAAGCAGGGTGACAATATACAGCCTTGATTAACTCTTTTCTCAGTTTTGAATCAGTCCAATGTACTGAGGTGACCCCTAATAGACTTCCAAGCTGGGCTATTTAAGAATTCTCTGAGAGAGAGAGAGAAGTCACTCAGTCGTGCTGGACTCTTTGTGACACTACGGACTGTAGCCTACCAGGCTCCTCCGTCCATGGGATTCTCCAGGCAAGAACACTGGAGTGTGTTGCCATTTCCTTCTCCACTCTTAGAGTAAGGTTAGTTTCAAAGAGTTGGAGACACACGAGCAGGACCCAATCACCCTGGCAATGGGCCAAATTGCATAGGCTCAGACAGATACTTGAGATATACAAGATTTCCACTTCAATTTCTTAGATGAGGAGTTAGAAGCCTCAGGACTTGGGTAGAAAAATACTGGATGGTAAAACTGACATCAACTTTAATTTCAAAGTAGCTATTTCCCTCTTAGTGAGTGACAGTATACACTATCACAGGTTTGGAATGATTCCTTGTAAATCATTAGGACTCAAGGAAAGGTCCAGTTTGTCCTGTCCCTTTATATTCTAAATAGACTAGAAGAGCCATTTAGGTGAATCTAGCAGACCATTATAAGTACATTTGAAACAGCTAGACTAGAAGGAGGTCAGAGAAAGTCAGATACAAATATCAAAATATATCAAGAGGTCCTTATGTATTAGAAAACATACAAAGTCATGGAAATTTAGAATTCTGATTGATCATATACTTGTGTCATCAAACTGTGTATATCAACAATGCTCAACATCACTTATCACATAAACATTAAAATCATACTGGTTTGATGATAACAGATTTTCTATTATCTTTGGCATGATGAGATAGAAGTGAGGCATTTGAATGGTTAAATTTTATCTTAAAATTTTCTGAGGGAGGCTGGACCTAGAGATTGGCATTTTCCAGATAATTTTACTTGCAGAAAATTAAGAACATCAGAAAAATTCTACAAAGTTAATATCTGTTGGAACACTTGGTATCCTTAAAAATGTAGCATAGTGTTGCTGGCACATATGGAGATCGCAGAAATAACTTCAGCAATGAGGATTGGTGTAAATTTTATTATATATAGGCAAAAATTCAATTCATATTAGTATAGAAAATATTTCACTTAATTTATATTCTTACATATTTTAAAGATATTTGTTCAATTCTTTGCTCTGTAATTGTATGTTATGATTATCTTTTACATTCTTATGTGTCCTACATCTCTATACTTTGAAAAATAGAGATCTTTGCATTAAACAGGGGAAGCATTGAGCAAAGTTTCAACAAGTTAAAGTATTAAACAATCAAAATTATACAACCAGAATTGAACTCCACAGATAAGATTTTTTAATGTTGGCATCAATGAATAGAATCAGTTCAAAACAATGTCTATTAAATTTGCCTCAGGAAAATCATGTAAAATAGGCGTAAGAATGTGAAAGCAGCACTAGTATTTCTCAGTGTCAGTGGAGAGTACTTGGAGGTGGAGAAGTGGTGTTTGTGAGATACGAGGGAATATTTGAATTGAATGGAATACTTGATCTGGAGGAACACTGAAGAGAATTTACGTAGTTGCTCTAAGAATGGCAAAAAAAAAAAAAACCTAGGAAACAAAGAAGCTTTTTCCCACTAATCAACACATAGATGTCTCAGTTTGCCAATGTGATGATATCTTGCCAATCNTACAAAAACACCAAAAACAATTTAAATAATTGCAATAAAAAAAAAAAAAAAAAAAAAAAAAAAAACCTAGGAAACAAAGAAGCTTTTTCCCACTAATCAACACATAGATGTCTCAGTTTGCCAATGTGATGATATCTTGCCAATCAGGATGAAAGAGGTGGTGTGTAAAGAAAGCAGAAACAAAAATAAAAACAAAAAACTCAATGATCTGACTTGCCTTTCAATCGACCCTGACTCAAGAGAACTCATGACTATTACAGAGACGTGCAACTCAGCAGCAGACCACAAGAACAGGAACAAAAGATAAGTCTTTACACAAATAATCATTGGAAGCATATAATTAAACATAAAATAATAATAAAACATAATTCTAACACTGTTATCTGCAATACTGATGACTCCAAGAAAGTGGAAAATGCTTATAGACTATTGACAGCAAATATATGCCAAAGATTGGATACAGAAAAGTTTGTCATTTTACTGTGAAATTAGGAAGTCAGTAGAGTAAGAAATAAGAAAGAAGCAGGGGGTGAGGGATCATTAAAAGAATTTGGTAAGAAAGATAACTGGGATATAGCATGTATTGTTGCACTATAACCATCACAGCCATCGGACAGATCTGAATTTAACACTTCCACACAGCATAATATAAGAATTCAGCTGTTTGAATCTGAGTTGCTATCCCATTAGAAACATTTATTACTTTCCAGGTTCACACAAGTTTTAGAAAAGAGCACAGGTCTTGAACAAATGTAGCTTTATCCTGGTGTTTAAAATCATTTGGAACATTTTATTGTTCATTTGCTTCATTTCTCATCAGTAAGTATATTCTTAGACATGGCTCAGGAAATTAACTGAATTTTTTGTTGAATAGATGGTCTACGCTTTGGCATAGGGCAGTGCTATTGATTTTGTCTGCAGAGCTGGCTCTCAGGCTGCTATGAAAGCCTGTGCTATCATGGACTCTGAAAGATGTAGTGAGATTCCCAGAAACCTAGAAGGGCTTTCTTCCAGAACCCAGCATCTTCTGGTATGACAGCATGCTCGCTCTTTCATGGGGATCGTGTTCTCATAGTTCTCATAGAAACGGAGCATCAGGCAAACAGAGATTTAAAAAAAAAAAAAAGTGTATTTGGCTCTTGTGGTTAGGCTTTTGACCTGTCTTGTGTTTCATAGTACTTGAAATATGAACCTCTAGATTCTTGCTAAAATAATTTTCATCTTTGCAAATCGATGACATTAACTTGCCTCCAGTACCATAAAGAGAGGTTTTCCTTTCAAACATTTGCCTCAGTATAACTTCCTGAGAGTTGCGGTGATGTTTACATGCTTGATCTGTGAAAAGTCGCAGGTGGGATATTCAATAACATTGAGCAATTGAGCCAGTAACCCTCTTGGGTTCAGTTTCCTAGGATGATTAACTTCCCACAGTGGGCAATTAGTTGTTGCTATGCTCCCAGTCTTTCTGGCACTACTGTGCCCTGATCCCCATTTGTCTATTATTAATAAATTATGATCTGGTCTCTAATTATTTTTGATTCAGAGCCTTTGAAGAAAAAAGCATGTAATCATGAGAAAATAGAAGGGATAACAACTCCCAAATATTAAATCAATATACATGCTTGGATTTACTAGAGTTTTATAATGTCACATCTATTGCTAATTCATAAAATGTTGAATTTATTTTTAATGAGCTCTTTTCTAAAATCAGTGATTGCATGTGATTACAAATATTTGTCTATTTACAATTATTTTAAAATAAAATAATATCTGATTAAAATATTTTGTGTAATACTATTATCAAAGCTTATCAAGCTCTGAAAGTACATAATCCTAGTTGTTAACGTGCCAAATATATCAATAGATGCACGATGACCATAACTTAAGGAGACTGAGAGAGAAGTACAATCATGTTGGTGTTATATTTTCATTTACAAAACTGAACACTGCTTGATATCACCAGTTATGTCACCATACTGGCATTAGCATGTCCAGATGTCAAATAAATAATGCAAGCTAGTGAAGATTTCTTAATTCCTATGCAATACTTCTTTGACATTATTGCATTTATTTTCTGGATGACACCAAAAGTTTCATTACTCGGGAAGAAAGCACATTTATGGTTTAGGTATTTTATTGTGCTTATGTCAGTGTTACTAACATTTTTAAAAAAATTTTCCAAACTATGAACCTTAATAGGGGAAAATGAGACAAAGCACTTCAAATAGAGATTGATGCCCAGTTTATCTTTAATTCAATAATTTATGAGTCATTCATTCAATTAGGTTATGTGGGAGAGCCACACAGGTCTTTATCCTCTAAATACTTCCTGGCAGACAGAAGAGAGAACATATTTACTATAATTTGTGGTTGAAAGCATTACATTCCATGAAAAATACTGGTACATTGTTGAGACTTAAGCAGAGGAGAGAATACTTTGGCTAAAGGAATTGAGGAAGGTTTTATGATAGAACAAACAGTTGATGTGAGTCTTGACATGTGAGTGAGGTTTACATATTGAAAGATGAAGTGGGGGATATGAAAAAAGACACTGGGTGAGAGCCTCTCCCTTCATTCTTTGGTCATGTGCTTTGTCTGAGATTGACTCTACTTCAGATTCAGGCATGAGCTCTAAATGTACTGCCATGCAGTATGCCTTCCCATACTGTTCTTAGTTAAGGTCTCAGTGTTACTGATTGATTTACTCTGTGGGGCTGTGCATCAGGTTCCTGTCAGAGCCTGTGCCACCTGTGAGAATGCAGGTCAAGAGCTCTAACATGGGGGTGGATTCAAGTTAGTGATTAGTTCCACTTTAGGAATCCAACAATCATCTGTTCTCCTGCCTCCTCATGGACCACTCCTTCTCTGTCTCCTCTGGATAAACATTTTTCCTTCAGTCTATCTCTCAGTATATATCAGAGCCCTTGGGCTTTACCTAAATAAGCTCATTTTGATCAGTGCCTTTAAATACCATAATAGTGCCAGAGCATTCCTGAATCATGGATCTTCAATTGCATAGCAGGCAATATTTTAGCATTTGGATCTACAAGTGTCTATACTTTCAATTTTTAAAAAATCTCTAAAACTTTTTATCTATATGATCTACAATTATCTTTTTGATAACCACTTTGAATTTGGCTTCTGTCATATGAAACCAAAGGAACTGAGGTCTAAAACATATATAGTGATAATGCTGAAAGCTAGTTTAAAGCATGTTTTCAAGAGTCTCAAACCCTGGCTTCACTTTGCCAGTCGTCCAATCATTGGATATTTACTGCCAACTAACACCAGAATCACTTCATGGGAAATAGATGGGGAAACGGTGGAAACAGTGTCAAACTTTATTTTGGGGGGCTCCAAAATCACTGCAGATGGTGACTGAAGCCATGAAATTAAAAGATGCTTACTCCTTGGAAGGAAAATTATGACCAACCTAGATAGCATATTGAAAAGCAGACACATTACTTTGCCAACAAACGTCCATCTAGTCAAGGCTATGGTTTTTCCATTGGTCATGTATGGATGTGAGAGTTGGACTGTGAAGAGAGCTGAGTACCGAAGAATTGATGCTTTTGAACTGTGGTGTTGGAGAAGACTCTTGAGTGTCCCTTGGACTGCAAGGAGATCCAACCAGTCCATTCTAAAGGAGATCAGTTCTGGGTGTTCTTTGGAAGGAATGATACTAAAGCTGAAACTCCAGTACTTTGGCCACCTCATGTGAAGAGTTGACTCATTGGAAAAGACTC
>SJYV01003762.1:394508-461491 GCA_006410875.1 Neotragus pygmaeus
TGGTGTTGGAGAAGACTCTTGAGAGTCCCTTGGACTGCAAGGAGATCCAACCAGTCCATTCTAAAGGAGATCAGTTCTGGGTGTTCTTTGGAAGGAATGATACTAAAGCTGAAACTCCAGTACTTTGGCCACCTCATGTGAAGAGTTGACTCATTGGAAAAGACTCTGATGCTGGGAGGGATTGGGGCCAGGAGGAGAAGGGGACAACAGAGGATGAGATGGCTGGATGGCATCACCGACTCAATGGACATAAGTTTGAGTGAACTCCGGGAGTTGGTGATGGACAGGGAGGCCTGGCGTGCTGCGATTCATGGGGTTGCAAAGAGTTGGACACGACTGAGCGACTGAACTGAATTGAACACCAGAATCTGTGTTCAACACAAACACATATCTATCAGGGCAGACACATATAAAATGATGAACTTAAGTTCTGAGTAAAAACAAAAGTGAAATTAACTAGCTTTCACAAAACCAGGAATGGCTATGGGGATGGTGACATTTGATATGTGTGATTCTAGAACAGACAAAGTTTACCATGTATAATCTTCAAGTGTATAATGAAGGGAAAATTCACTATAACCCAATACGTTCTTTTCTTATTAGTTAATTATTTATTTTGGCTACATTGAGTCTTCTTTACTTTGCATGGGTTTTCTTTAGTTGCAGTGAGAAGGGGCTTCTCTCTGCTGCAGTGCACAGACTTCTCATTGCAATGGCTTCTCTTATTGCAGAGGTCAGGCTCTGGAGCACAAGGGCTTCAGTAGTTGCGGCTCACAGAGTCTAGAGCATGGGCTCGGTAGCTGTGGTGGATGGGCTTACCTGCTCTGCAGCATGTGGGATCTTCCCAGACCAGGAATCAAACCCATGTCCCCTGCCATTGGTAGATGGAGTTTTATCCACTGCACCACCAGGGAAGTTGCTAACCCAATATGTTCTTTACTTTAGGGTCAAGATATCACTGAGATTAATTTCTAAGAGTTATTTTATTCATATTATATCAGTTTAAAAAGTTTTTAAATGTTAATACTATTATTTTTAGCAGTAGAAACCCACTTCCTTCATATATTAGAGTTCAGAGTTTCACCAAAATCATATAGTTGAATGATATAAGTCATAGGAAAGTTAAATAGTGAAGAGTAAGGATCTTAGAGGTGTGCTCAAGACCCAGGCCCTTATCAACTAACTATATAATTTATATTCTAGACATTGTCCTAAGGTGAGAGAACCTGCAGAGAAAAATCTCTGTCATTCTGAAGCTTATATTCAAGTATGGGAGACAGAAAATAAATCAAACAGATACAAATATACACACTTTCTTCCACATTGCAGGCAGACTTTTCACTGACTGAGCCACCAGGGAAGACAAAATATACACACAAATATTAATATGTATATTATAATGGCAATGGGTACTGTAACAAGGCAAATCAGGGTAAAGAAGATCTGATGCACAGAGGAAGAAATCATAGGCCGTTATTTTAGAAAACTCAATTGAGAGAATGAGGTTAAACAAAGAAAGGAGAAAGTCCTGTTTCTTTCTGGGGCAAAAGAGTTTTAGACAGTAAGAAGGGACAGAGTAAAAGCCTTACAGCTTGGATATTTTTACAATATTCAAGAAACATCAGGGACATAACTTTTATGAAGTATAAATTGGAGATAGAGCTAATAATGAGATACAGAGTTATGAGATATTACATGTGAAGTCCTTGGAACAGTGCCTACTAGCAGGTCATATGTCATTCATCTAGAAAATATTAAACTTACTGTTATCAATATTGTTATTGTGTTACTTCCACTAGGCAAAGATGCTTCTCTGAAGGTTTTATAATATTTCATACCCTATAAAAAGGATTCATTTCAGAAGCTATTGTGCTTTTATACAAAATATGGGCAGAGCTCTGGCACTTGTCTGAACTAAATAGCTGCATTCAAAATGCCTATACAATTATTTTATTTGGCTACAAAGGAGCTTGAAGAAAAGTTTCTAGATCCAGCATATTTTAGCATTAAGTCATTGTATTTCCTAACATAAGAATTATGATAGGCATTTAATAAAATGTCAAATACTTCTTGAAATTATGAATACCACCATTTTTTCCAAAAGAAAAAAATACCAAGAAAAAAAATTTTTAGTTTAAAACTCTTTTATTTAACTCTGAAACTTCAATACTTTGGCCACCTGATGCGAAGATCTGACATTGGCAAAGACCCTGATGCTGGGAAAGATTCAAAGTGGGAGGAGAAGGGGATGACAAAGAATGAGATTGTTGGATGGCATCACTGACTCAATGGACATGAGCCTGAGTACGCTCTGGGAGTTGGTGGTGGACAGGGAAGCCTGGTGGGGCTGCAGTCTACAGGGTTGCAAAGAGTCAGACATGACTGAACAACTAAACTGAACTGACTGATGTACCTTCAAGACATACATTTTTCCATGCCCAAATGATGATATAAACTTCAGTGAATATTACATACAGATAACAGTTATATATTTGCAACATATCAAATTTAAGTCTATATCACCACTAAGAAGTTAAAATTATTTGTAATTTAAAAGACATTTTAACCAGGAGCAAATATCTGGTTTATAAAATATTCAGGAAATTAAAAGGTGATCAAAGAGAAAGAGTTCAAAGTGAGGGTGGAGTCTAAATGATATTATAGTTTCGTGTGTTTATCAATCATATTTTAGCATAAGGAGAAATATGTATAATTCAATGTCAGTGTCCTCGATCATTCTCACTACAGACTTTTTTCAGTAATTTGCTAGTGCTTTAAAGGTAATTCTCCAAATTTTTGTTAGGTTTTGTCCACATCTCTTCATTTAGTTTTTCTTTTATTTGACAAGATTTTATTAATTCAGTATACTCAAAGTTAAGATTTTCTTAGTCCGAAAAAAAATTGCCTTGAATGAGATAGGAAAAGTCCCGTTAGACTCGCATCATTTAACTTCTAAATAAGTCTAAGTTCATGAAAAGTAAAATAAAATAGCCAGAGATATTTCTATCATAAGACAAACGCTCCCTGAAATTCAAGAATGCACATCCAACAAAATGAAGTAATTAAAGTTTCATGCCAAAAATTTGCTGGTAAAGAAATATAAATCTCAGATTAATTTTTAGTAAAGTGTGTTTTCCTTTTACCTGCAAATTCCTAGTCTCAACATCACAGTCTGTGTAATTAAAAAGAATTAATATGAATGAACAGTGCCCAAATTATAATTGCTGATATTTTTTTAAAAGTAATATACTTCTGCAATACACTAGATCCAAAATTATCAAGAGTTGGGTTTAATAATGCTGAAAATTAAGCTTCTCTTCTTAGGGGTAAATATCATTTTAATTCAACTGAGAAATACACTAGATATTTCTAGACACTAAAGTTTAGTTTTTCTTGTATGACAGTTTCTGATGCATATGGAATTTGTGTACATGTGTGCATACATGCTAAAGGTATACTGTTCTTCAGTTACCAAACAGTAGGTATACTGAAACTTCTCTCACTTTGTCTAATGCTGCAGATGGAACAAAGTGAATTGCTTTTAAGTCAGTTTTATATATATTAAGGAAAAAATGGGGGTGGGGGACAGTGTTTGATTCATATATAGGTCATTGAGGATACCTAGCTGAATGTCAACAGTAAATTCACATTAACAATGCTTAGGTTACATAGATAAACTGTAAGTCTATAGTAAAATGCTTCTTATATTTTATCTGTTCCCTAATAAATCTTCAAACACACAAACGTATTGGTCCCTAGACCTTGCCCCTTTCCTCCATTTTTATTCAGTAGACTAGACAAATAATATCTTCTTAAGATCCCCATGTGCCTATACATGAGTAACACTTCTGGATTTACTGGAAAGGAAGAGGCTAACCAGTATCTCAGTCACAAGTAAATAACTGATATCACAAACCAGCTCTGTATGATAGTCAACCACCCTTTTGGGTAGAAAAGACAGATTATATCATCATAGTTGTTTTGGTAGTTACAATTTACTCAACTCAATTACCTTACTTGATCAAAATTTGAGCAAAGTTTTTTTGACAAGACTGGTGGAATTAGCTTCTCTTCCGAAAGCAAGGACAAAAGTAGAGCATGCTCCCTAAGTGAGCAGGGAGTCTATTGGCAGTCCTCAGTAGAACACAGACTGCTTCCCAGCTAGCAATTCTGCAAGTGAATCACTGCTATTCTAATAGTAAAAGTAAGCAACAATTTCTTAAGAAAACTTTGAACACTTTTAAATGAACAAGAACTAGAAGAAAGAGAATTCTGGGGAAAGAAAAAGGATGTTGAAANTATTTCCATTGCAGTCCCAACACAGAATTTTGCCTTGGTGTAATTTAAAGCCATTTATTGTGAATTATACTTTTAGAAAAATTCACGACAAGGATGTACAGCTCAAGAATTTGTCACAACACAGACTCATGTAACCAACATTCCAGAGACAAAGTTGAGCGTTTACACAGCATAGAAGCTCCCCCATCCCTCCCAATCAAGATCTTTTCTTCCCTTTCCTATATAATCATGCATGTTTCTTAATGATTTGTGGGGATCTTTCTTTTTTCACTAGTTCATGCTTCTGTCAGTGACTATTATGTATTATTACTGTGCTCCGCATCTCTTCCTCCTTTTCACTGTTTCTGTGTGTGCTCTCTATGGAACACTATTCACCACGATGGTGATAGGGGCAGTTTCCTTATAAAAATGTCACTTAGTTGTTCAACTACATTTCAAAACTTTACACTCCCTAATTAAATGATCTATCATCACAAATTACTTTTAATATTTTTGGTAATAACTGTATTGATTCCGTCTAATTTTGTGGAAAAAAAAAACTGGAAACCACCTGACATGTATAAAAATTTGTTGTCAGCCATTAAAATCCAATTAGACAGTAATACTTTCAAACTCCCCCTTGTTTTGAATCCCAAGGTGTTAACACCTGAGGCAATGCAGCATAGGAAGATTCAAAATGTGTGAAAAGTATATCATATGTAAAGTGCATAAAGGTGCANAAAAAAAAAAACTGTTTCCATTTATTTGGATTTTATTTTCACATAAAAATAAACATATTTTAAATATTGATTCTTGGGCTTCCCTGGGGGGCTCAGTAGTAAAGTCTCCACCTATCAATGCAGAAGATACAGGTTCAATCCCTGATCTGAAAGGATATCACATGCCATGGAGTGACAGAGCCTGTTGGCTGCAACTATTGAGACTGTGATTTAAAGCCTGGGAGCTGCAACTACTGAGTCCACATGCTGCAGCTATTAAAGCTCATGTGCCCTCACGCCCATGCTTTGCAACAAAAGAAGCCACCCCAATGAGAAGTGCACTTACTGCAAACTACAGGGTAGCCTCCACTTGCCATAACTAGAGAAAAGTGCACATAACAACGAAGAAAGCATATCCAAAAATAAATAAATAAATAAAAATAAAAATTGACTCTTAAACCACATCCACCCTCAAAGGCATTTAAAAATAGTATCTAAATAAACGGGCTTCCCTAGTGGCTCAAATGGTAAATAATCCACCTGCAGTGTGGGATACCTGTGTTTAATCCCTGGGTTGAAGAGCTCTCTGGAAAGAGGGCATGGAAACCCACTCCAGTGTTCTTGCCTGGAGAATCCTCATGGACAGAGGAGCCTGGTGGGCTACAGACCATGGGGTCCCAGAGAGTTGTATAGGACTGACAGATTAAGCACAGCATATGTAAATAAACAAACCTAAATAAAACTAATATACTAGTTTTGTCTCTTTCTGGTTTAAATAGAACTGAATTTTCCTTGACTCCTACTTAGTCTTAATTACCAAATATGTTTTGTTTCTCTTCTATGTTTCTCCCCATGTATTACTTTTTTTTTTCATTAACTATTCACCTATTTGATCAAAGTTGCTGTAGTATGGTTCATAGGTGTTTTGATTCAAATTCGCTGGAGTATGGTTCATAGGTCCTTTAGGTGCTCCCTTTGACTTCTAGGTACTCTTATGAAACATCTAAAAATATCACTTTGACCATGTTTCTCCAAACAAAATGTTAATAGATATCCACTGCCTATGGAAAAATAGTCTCAAATTAGAAGGGCATTCAATAGTCCTCCTAATCTGACTCTAACAAATCCTTCTGGTCTCAATGTGTCAGTGTGGGACACTGAGACATAAGGTATTGGCAGAAATAGGTGTGATTAATCAAAAGTATAGATAAAAACAGGACAATTTCAGACTAACGAAAGTATTAATTTTGAGGGAAAAAAAATGGGTGCTGAGATGTATGAAATGTTTCAGTTTTAGTAATTTCCAAAAAGTCTAACTTAATGTGCTAAAATATGGGAGAGTACTTTGCATTAAGACAAATATTAATGGCATGTCAAAAAAATTTAAAAATATTTAAATTAGTACTTTTTATGAAAATACTTTGGAAGTAACTTCAAATCACAAACATTCACATTTACATGTTTATATCTACTGCCCACTGAAATAATGTATCTTTTTGTATAATGAAAAATTTAGCAAAGGAGCTGTGAGGAAGAATTTTTTAAATATATTTACATTTATTTTTTAAAAGCTTGTAGTATTTTTTGTTTCTTGATGGGCTTTAAGTATTGATTATTTAATTTGCACCGATTAATTAGAGTTATCTCAAATTAACTCACGATAATTTATTAGGACTTTTATTATTTATTCCTTTGTGTGCCTTGACAGCATCAATAATATTCCCAAATACATCAACTAAATTGAAAATAAATAGAATTTATAGGATACTGTCAACACCTTCATAATTGTTCAGTCTCTATCAGTAGTCAAAAAATGATAAGCACAGTATGATTTATGATTATCCTTTTACATACCGTTAAAATTTTAGTATTTAAAAATATGAATTTCAGTCATTAATATTGCCTATTTTCTTATACATGTTTATTAAGAATTAGTTGGTTAATAATGTAGTTCTTGAAAAATAGTGGAGGAATGTTTTGGGAATGCTTAAAAGCAAATTTTGTAGCAATGAAACATATTACTGTTAAAAGGATGCTAATTATGAAAATTAATGTTCTTTAGTAAATAATAATATTTCTTTTTGCTAATTATTATATACTTGCATCATCTTTGGAAACTTTAAGATAGCATCTATTGAGAAATTGTGTGGTGTTCCCTTATTTTGCTTCCTCACTTCTGGTTGCAAATCCATATTACATAAATATTCTCTAGATAAATTGCGACATATACAAATCACTGAGTTTAATCACTGAGGCTAAAGAGATTTGTTAGAGACAGATTACAAGGTTTTCTAAGGCCAGGCTTAGAATTTAGGATTTTCTCACACATAAATATATATCTATTAACTTTCTTGATCAGATAAGCTGATCAAAGTTATAACTTTTGATTTGTAATGAGTACACAGGAATTAGTAGGGAAATTTAAAGCATCATAGCAGACAAATAAGCATATGAAAAGATTTGGACCATCATTGGCTGTTACAGATTTCAATTAAATCAACAATGAGATATTGCTACCCACCTGTCCAAAAATGACAAAATAAAATAGTGACAATATAAAATGTTGATAATAATGTGGAGAAATTGGTGACTCATACATTGGTGGTGGGCATGTAAAATGGTACAGCCACTTTGGAAAAAAATTTGGCAGTTTCTTACGAAAATAAACGTGCAATTACTATACAACTCCAGTAAATGTACTCTTAGATAGTTATCTAAGGGAAATAAAAGTTTAGGTTGAGACAAAAATATATACAAGAATGTTCATAGCATTTTTATGTTAATATCAAAACTTAATAGCAAAAACTGCTATCAGCCCAGATATCTTTCAATAGGTGAATGTTTAAAGAAACTATGGTACATATTTATCATGGAATCAGTTCAGTTCAGTCACTCAGTTGTTCTGACTGTTTTCGAGCCCATGGACTGCAGCATGCCAGGCTTCCCTGCCCATCATCAACACCTGGAGCTTGCTCAAATTCATGTCCATCGAGTTGGTGGTGTCATCCAATCATCTCATCCTCTGTAATACTCTTCTCTTCCTGCCTTCATCTTTCCTAGGATCAAAGTCTTTTCCAATGAGTCAGTTCTTCCCATCAGATGATCAAATTATTGAAGCTTCAGATGCACCATCAGTCCTTCCAATGAATATCATGGAATACTGCTCAACAATGAAAAGGAACAGACTTTATATGCACAACCTGGGTGAATCTACGGGGAATAGGACTGAATGAGAAAAAATTCCAAACTCAAAGGGAATGTACTGTATGATTTCATTTTCAAAACATTTTTAAAATGTCAAAATTTTAGAAATGTATATTTAGAAATTTACTGGGACTTCTCTGATGGTCCAGTGGTTAAGAATCTGCCTGGCAATGCAGGGGAAGTGGGTTTGATCTCTGGCTGGGGAACTAAGACCCCACATGCTGCAGGGCAATGAAGCTTGTGGTGCCGCAACTAAAGCAGCCATGCACTACAATGAAGGATTTCTCACGATGCAATGAAAACCCTATGCCACAACTAAGGCCTGGTGCAGCCAAGTAAATAAACACATTCTTTTTAGAGAAATTAGTGGTTGCCAGAGATTAGTTATTGAACAAGAGTTGTTCCTGAAGGCAGTGGTTGTGGTTATAAAAGGGCAACAAGAGAGATCCTTGTGAGGTTAATACTATTCGGTATCTTGACTGTGATGATAGCTACACAAACCCTCACAAGTGACCAGACTGTACATAACTTAATACACACATGTCTACACACTCACATACAAAGGAGTACAAGGAAATGTAAGACTTCATCAATTCCAATATCCTAGTTATATTTTAATTTTGCAAAGTGTTAAAGAGCTCTCTTTAACTTCCTTACAAAGTCATGCTCATAATGAGTCTTCCTCATTATTTTCTGTAGACTAATCCGTTCCCACCTCCCACATTTTAGAAATGTTAAACTTTATACATAAAAGAGCCTTATCAACTCTGAATTCCATGGTTAAATATAACTCCATATCCTTCTGTTGCTTTATGTAACTCCACTGTGATAATTCTTCCTGTCTCTTCCAAGACACTGACCTCTAAAGATCTCCCTTCAGAGGGAAAATTTCATTTATTTACAGGCTGCTTCTCCACTACCTACAAGCCTAAACAGATAATTTCTCTTGGTGACAACAAATTCTTATACTTAAAATTACTGATATTATTAATTTAAACTGAGTATGAAAACAGGTCCAACATTTACTATACATATGTGTGGAAGTCAGGATTTGAAATAGCTCAACTGGAATTCCATCACCTCCACAAGCTTTGTTTGTAGTGATGCTTTCGAAGGCCCACTTGACTTCACATTCCAATATGTCTGGCTCTAGGTGAGTGATCGTCCCATCATGATTATCTTGGTTGTGAAGCTCATTTTTGTACAGTTCTTCTGTGTAATCTTGCCATCTCTTCTTAATATCTTCTGCTTCTGTTAGGTCCATACCATTTCTGTCCTTTATCAAGTCCATCTTCACATGAAATGTTCCCTTGCTATTTCTAATATTCTTGAAGAGATCTCTGGTCTTTCCCATTCTCTTGTTTTCCTTTATTTCTTTGCATTGATCGCTGAGGGAGGCTTTCTTATCTTTCCTTGCTATTCTTGGGAACTTTGCATTCAGATGCCTATATCTTTCCTTTTCTTCTATGCAATATGCCAGCAAATTTGGAAAACAGCAGTGGCCACAGGACTGGAAAAGGTCAGTTTTCATTCTAGTCCCAAAGAAAGGCAATGCCAAAGAATGTTCAAACTACCGCACAATTGCACTCATCTCACATGCTAGTAAAGTAATGCTCAAAATTATCCAAGCCAGGATTCAGCAATATGCGAACCACGAACTTCCAGATGTTCAAGCTGGTTTCAGAAAAGGCAGAGGAACCAGAGATCAAATTGCNCAACCTAGATAGCATATTCAAAAGCAGAGATATTACTTTGCCAACTAAGGTCCATCTAGTCAAGGCTATGGTTTTTCCAGTGGTCATGTATGAATGTGAGAGTTGGACTGTGAAGAAAGCTAAGCACTGAAGTATTGATGCTTTTGAACTGTAGTGTTGGAGAAGACTCTTAAGAGTCCCTTGAACTGCAAGGAGATCCAACCAGTCCATTCTGAAGGAGATCTGTCCTGGTTGTTCATTGGAAGGACTGATGCTGAAGCTGAAACTCCAATAATTTGGCCACCTCATGGGAAGAGTTGACTCATTGGAAAAGACTCTGATGCAGGCAGGGATTGGGGGCAGGAGGAGAAGGGGAGGACAGAGGGTGAGATGGTTGGATGGCATCACTGACTTGATGGACTTGATTTTGAGTGAACTCTGGGAGTTGGTGATGGACAGGGAGGACTGGTATGCTGTGATTCATGGGGTTGCAAGGAGTCAGACATGACTGAGTGAATGATCTGAATTGAACTGATGTGTGGAAGTCACTCAGTAGTGTCTGACACTTTGCTACCCCTGGACTGTAGTCCACCAAGCTCCTCTGTCCATGAAATTCTCCAAGCAAGATACTGGAATGGGTTGCCATTCCCTTCTCCAGGGGATCTTCCTGGTTCAGAAATTGAATCCAGGTCTCCTGTACTGCAGGCAGATTCTTAACTGTTTGAGACACCAGGGAAGACACCATAAATGCTGCAATGTTGTATTTGAAAACTGTTTTTGAAATAATACATTAGTATGTGAAGAATTATAATATCAAGTAAATAATTCCTCAGTAAAACAACTGAAGTGTTTTCACAAAATAGTACACAAATAGTTGTCAAATGAATGGCATTTAACACAAATGCTATAGAAGTCGAAATGAAGTTTTGTTTTAACTATATCTTTTTAGGTGTAGGGAGTTAATAACAATTTTAAAAACAACACTATTATCTCACAGGCTTCCCAGGTGGCACTAGTCATAAAGAATGGCCTACCAATGAGCAAAGAGATGCATGTTTGTTCCCTTGGTTGGGAAGATCCCCCGGAGTAGTAAATGGCAGCCTGCTCCAGTATTCTTGCCTGGAAAATACCACGGACAGAGGAGACTGGTGGGCTACAGTCCATGGTGTTGCAAAGAGTCAGACATGAATGAGTGATTGAATATACTCACACTATTCTAAAATGGTTCTTGACACAAACATTCTAATTTTCAGAATTAGACTGTACTTTTATCCCCTGGGGATGTATTACTTATGTTAATTTCTCCAGAGTCTAGCAAAGCCAACATATAATAGAGGCTCAATACATTCTTGCTGAATTGTATACAGCTTTCTACATAAAGGCCAAAGGGGATTGGTATGTAACAGATACTTGATACAAAGAAAAATTCATTCTTAAAATGCTTGCATATACATGTACACATACTCAAGTAAAAAGATTCCACACTAAAGTTAAGAGGGAGTACAGAATACATCCCTAAAAAAGTTTCATTATCTAGTAATAAAAACACCAAAATCTGATTTTGTAATAAAAACGTTCGTGTGACATTTCTTTCCCTCTAGAAATTATGTAGGAAAAATTTAAAAGAAGACAATTTCAGGTGAGACTCTGTAAAACTATATGGAAAATGACCTCATATTGTTTGTCTCAATGATCAGATTGATGGGTATCGGCATCCTGGAAACTACTATACAAAAAAAAAAGGGGGTGAGGAGTTTAACAAATAGTCTAAAGAAAAACTAATTGCTGAACATTCCAATCTCTTAAAACTAAGTCTAATTTTGTAATTTTTTAAAGCGACACTTTTCATTTGTAGAATTGTCTGAGCACTAGAGCATACTGTGAAACACAATGTACCCTACGGCTTTGTCCCCAGAGTTGGTAAACCACATAAGCATAAATAGAAACAAGGCCTTTGAGGGTGGCCAGAGTCACTGACTGGATGGACATGAGTTTGGGTAAACTCCCAGAATTGCTGATAGACAGGGAGGCCTGGCGTGCTGTGATTCATGGGGTAGCAAAGAGTCGGACACAACTGAGTGGCTGAACTGAACTGAACTGAGAGTCTGTAACACACATTTCCTCATAAATCCAGATCAGTGTTCAAGGTACAAGAGTAAATAATTAATTCACTGTCAATATTATGGAAATTTTCTAATTACATCTATTCATGTCAAACATATTTAAAAACTTTTCTAAACAGTATCAAATGTTTAAATTTCAATAGGTCAGTTAAACTTCAGACAAGGGACTGTCCTTGAATGGAAATAAAATAATTTATCCTTTTCCCATAATGGCACCCTAATCTATATAAAATCAAGTGAAGCAATACTTAGAAAGTTACTGTTAAAGTAATAAAAGTTATCTTCTAGATAATTCAGTTAAACATGCTTTAAGCAGAAGTATATCTTTATTTTCTTAAGATTTGTATTATATAGATTTACAAAAATTTAAATTTAATAATTCTTCTAATCATCATTTCCCTTTCTGACAACAGGTCTTTCATTTCATGCTTTGTGGCCATATTATTTCCCTTTGTAGCTTCATGTGTTATGTTGCTTCCTTCCTTCTAGCTTTTCCACTTCTGAATTGTACTAGGCTGCAACTTACACTCTGTGTATGGTGCTACTTTACNAGCAACTTGAATTAAAAAAAAAAAAGGAACATAGCTTCTTTTTTTTTTTTTGGACACTCTTAAGTTTGCATTTTTGTGAATATGTCAGATTGTTCTGAATGCTCTAATTACCACATCAGTTCAGTTCAGTTCAGTCCAGTCATTCAGTCATGTCTGACTCTGTGACCCCATGAATCACAGAATGCCAGGCCTCCTTGTCCATCACCAACTCCCAGAGTAGCCACCAATAAATTGATTTATTTTTAAAAACACAGAGTAATTATTTATCAATTCCATAAAAAAGTTCCAGACCTGACTGGAAACATTTCCTACTGAAGGAGGTGGACTCTAAAGCAGATAGTTCTTGATAAGAAAAATTGTGTTCCTTTAAAAAATAATCTGTGATTACTTCTCCCTTTCTATGACATTCTGATGCCATTTATTTCTTCCATTTTCTTTTGTTCTTTCTTGGTGCTATGTGTGACTAATGCAATTCAGATGGGCCTGTAGCCATGGAAACTATAGAAGGCAGAAATATAAGTATTTTCTTAGAGGCATCTTTCATATTACCCATACCTGTCAGTTTCTTGGTCACTGATATACTAAAATATACTTTGTTTGAAATTTAAAATGGAAATTGTTGTGATTATTCTTTTATTTTGTCAAATTCCTGCATTATTCTTTAAATAGAAAATATTGGTGTTTATGATTTATTAATGTATCCAGGCTGCCTTGGNATATACTAAAATATACTTTGTTTGAAATTTAAAATGGAAATTGTTGTGATTATTCTTTTATTTTGTCAACTTCCTGCATTATTCTTTAAATAGAAAATATTGGTGTTTATGATTTATTAATGTATCCAGGCTTCCTTGGGATTACTAAGGGAAAGGTGTTATATTCAGAGATCAGTTTCAGGCTGTGATTTCCATGAAAATGTTGAAAAATTGCACAAAACATACCTTACGGCCATATATTTGTTGAACAACTTACTTCTGGGATTTAGAGCTGTCTTGGGAATAGTTCATTCAACAAACCCTCTATATAAATTAAAGCACTTGGAAAAGTCATTCATGAGCAGGAGATTATTAACTTCAATGTCATTTGATAATAAGAAATTTACTACCAAGCATTCACTTTGAAAACTTTTGTTTTAGCTTTCACGGAAACCTAAGTTGTACATATCAGATAGGAACTATTCTATTCTTACTCCATTTTAGTTTCACCTCCCATTTTGGCAAATTACTTTTGTCTCTTTTCTAAATGAATGCTTTTGTTCATTTCCATTGAAAATTGATTTGGTTCTCTTTCCTACTCTTTTATTCTTTAGTTTACAGTTTCTTTGACTTTAGTCTTTGACTAAAGTCATCTGCTTTGACTTTAATTCATAGTATCACAGAATATTGGAATTGGAAGGGTCTCACCAATAAACCAATTCAACCTATACATTCTTCACTGGAGACCGAGTTCTAACCTTAAATGTAATGGCCTTCTCCGTGTTTCCTCTCTGATCACAGGCAAGGCACACATAGTCTGTTCCAGAATGAATCCTGACATTCCCCAAACTTGCTCTTCCCACAGCGTTTCCAGTCAGAGAAACGTCATGAGCACATAATTGTTCAAGCCCAAATTCCTAAGGCCTCTCATGTCTCTTGTCTCTCCCTCTCAGCCTCACATCCCACCCATCAGCCAGTCTAAATTCGTGTCTCAGTTCTAAATGTGCAGGCTGTCCTTAGAAAGCCATCCCTGACTCCCATTCCCCAACCCATGGACTTGTTTTACTCTGAGGAACTCCTCACCATCTGCAATTGTGATGTATGTCAATTGGGTAACACCTTCAGTACCCTGTAATGTAAACTCCTTGAGGACAGGGACTATGCGTGCCTGTTCATCACTGTGTCTCTAAGAACTGCTGATGCGCAGAATGTGCTCAGTAAATTTTAACTGAATGATTGAAAAACTGCAATAGCTGAACCACTGAGCAGCTGTGTTATATAACTATTCAGTAGCAAAACTGGAAAGAGCTTCAAAATTCTTTCCTTTCTAGTGCTTTCCTCACTCGAACAAGCTGCTTCTCAGTGTTCTCTCATTTTGTTCTTACACCTTTAATATTTTGCTTATAAATTTTTTTTGCTTCAAATATAAAGAGTAATCATGCATTTACAGAGTTAGTTTTATGGAGCTTCACAGATTCCTTGTTTTTTTTCTAAACGCTACCCAGTCTTCACAAAATCTAATGATGTCATGTTTTCCTGTTCATTCCACGTCTAGTTTCATCCCCTTTCCCTAAAGGGGAAACAAAATAGCCAGATATTGTAAAGCAGTATCCTTATTTCTGGGCTTCCTTCGTGGCTCAGACATTAAAGCCTCTACCTGCAATGCGGGAGACCGTGGTTGGATTCCTGGGTTGGGAAGATTCCCTGCAGAAGGAAATGGCAATCCACTCCAGCACTCTTGCCTGGAAAATCCCATGGATGGAAGAGCCTGAGAGGCTACAGTCCATGGAGTCGCGAAGAGTTGG
This sequence comes from Neotragus pygmaeus, assembly GCA_006410875.1. Classification (NCBI taxonomy): domain Eukaryota; kingdom Metazoa; phylum Chordata; class Mammalia; order Artiodactyla; family Bovidae; genus Neotragus; species Neotragus pygmaeus. The sequence continues at coordinate 409,578 of SJYV01003762.1, forward strand.
ACACGACTGAGCGACTTCACTTCACTTCATCCTTATTTCTGGCTTCGCCTGTGGCTCAGTGGTAAAGAATCCACCTGCAATGCAGGGGCCACAGGAGATGCAAGTTCAATACCTGGGTTGGGATGATTCCCTGGAGGAAGACATGGAAATCTACTCCAGTATTCTTGCCTGGAGAATCCCATGGACAGAGGAGAGTGGTGGGCCGTAGTCCATGGTGTCACAAAGAGTTGGACATGACTGAAGCAACCGAGCATGCATGTACATCCTTAATTCTTTATCCAGTCCACTGATATATCTTTGGATGGAATAGTTAAGATATTGCAAACCAGGGCTGTTTACTATTTTAGTCTTATAGTCCTCTTCTGAGTTCATTCAAGTTATTGGCATAACTCAGTTCCTTGTGTTATAGGACTGAGGTCTCTGTTTTCTTGCTCACTATAGATAGCATATTCAAAAGCAGAGACATTACTTTGCTGACTAAGGTCTGTCTAGTCAAGGCTATGGTTTTTCCTGTGGTCATGTATGGATGTGAGAGTTGGACTGTGAAGACNGGAAAGGATTATTCTACTGAGAAAATGAAGAAGACTCATTATGACCATGACTTTGTAAGGAAATTGAAAGAGAGGATCAAAAGCTTTGAAGTCCAAATGAAATAACATTGAGATTATTTAGACCAAGTCTTCATGTTTTCTCTAGAAAGAGTGCCACCTGCCTAAAGCAGATTTAAAGAATTGAGGAATAAAAAAGCAATTTGAATTTGAAAATTAATAAAGCTAATCTTGGGGGAGGCTACTACCTATGATAGTGGGGTAGCTTTGCCCTACTGCATTTATACTGCTCACTGGTAATAAATTCTCTACCATGCATCTCAGTATCACAGGACAGGAAAAAGCAGGGTAAAGAGACTTTGTATTGCAACTGTTGTTATCCAAGAAAAGGGGAGAGGAAGAGTACAGATTTACATTGTAAATAATAGTTTCTCTCATCCATGAACCAGTTGTTGTCAATATTGGACTCTTGATGACTGATCTGAAAGGGTGAAAATGTAGATTCATGTAAGAAGGTTGTCAGAGAATCAGTCAATTTTGGTTGAAAGAATCAATGGAGAGGTGACAAGCCTCGAAAGGGAAACATTTGAATGCCCAAAAATATTGATAGGGCCAAGATCAGAGAGACTGTAAAAAACAAAACAGGAAGTATAGTTGTTATTAGTTTTGGTGACTTAAAATTTGTTATCATGGAGGGGAACTTATCTAAGTTCACTCTAAATTTATCAAAATATAATGTCATTACCCAATAAGTATGCTAAGTACCCCACTGAGGGTTTCTTGAGAACATTAATAAAATATATTTTGCCCTATAGGTTTCTTATTTTAATCAACTTAGTTATCAGCACAAAAGAAAAATTTATTCACTTTTTTAGATGCAACTATCTGATTATGTCCATATTCCTCTTATTATGATAATTATATAATTAAAATATAAAATACATAAAATATAAAACATATCTAAATACATGTATTAAAAAATATAGTAAATAAACCTAATCTTAATGTAGACTTAAAATTCTAAATGATATTGATATTTTTGAAAATGTGGTCCCAATAATGGAGGAATACTTAGTGATTATATTCTCCTTGAAATATTGATTTTTTAAAATTATATTGATAATAGTGATATCATATGAGTTCATAGCCACATCATTTTGGACATTTCAACTGATGTCTCTAAGAAAAAGTCCTATCTAAGATAATGAGGCATTTTTTTTCTAGAGAACAGACATGCAAACTCTAAAAATATCAAATCTCATATACTTATTATCTCCTATTTAGGAGGTGTTTGAAATTAAAGACTAAGTTCCAATTTTTTTTCTTGCAAGCCTAAGATTGCTAAATGAATATTATGTGAACAATGACATTCATTTTTTATGATGACAAAAAAATAATCAGTGACTTAGTTGGTCTTCTAAATTTCCATTTGGGAAATAAATATTTTCTCCTAAAAATGTCTTTTCAATTACACATGGTTGAGAAGAGATATTAGGGGAAAATCTCAGCCAAGTGTGGGTGAATTGCTTAAGCTGTGCATTGATTACTGACTATTAAGCAGCTCTTATTTGAATGCATATGATCACTTTAACCACAGGCTCCATTTTCTCTGTCTCCTATCAGCAGTTGCAGCATCCAGCGATCAAAGCCAGATTCCTATAATTGCTGTGTCTGTGACAGTGGGAGTCATTTTGTTGGCAGTGGTTATCGGCTTCCTTCTCAGTGGAAGGTAAGACAGGAAGCTGTGCTTCTGAACTTTTGCAGCTGATCTCTGCCTTACCTTGATCTGACCGTTTGACTGTTAATCACATCCCAAAACAAATCAGGCAAGTGATATATCATTAGATCGCCTCTATGTAGGATATATTTCTTAAGCTTTACCTTGTCCATGTGAGTTCTAACTTTTAAGCATACAGTTTCTCTTTTCCAGGTATATTCTCTTCACACGAATAGTATTAACTTGTTATTATTTATTATGTTGTTAATATAACCATATCTTTTCCTGATATAGTTTATTTTAACCTAAGCTTTATTTTTTCCTTTTAAAAGTATTTGTCAATATATCTTCTGAAAGGTTTCAATTTTAGTGTTTAGGAAGGCCTGTGTCTGTGCTTATCATTTGAGAAGAGTAAGACTAATAATTCCAGTTTAGCCAGTGTTCTATCCTAACAGGGTGATGGATACAAAGTAGACACTCTGACAAACAGGCATTTTGAGAAATAACCACCCCATTTTTATGACTGCATTTAAATTCAGCTTCTGAATGATTTCCACCTGAATATGTCAATCAGAGTGTATATAGTGAATTTTATTGAATGTCATATCAATAATACATTAATATGTGCATTAAATATCTACATTATTCACTTTGAACAAAGAGGAAGAGCCCCCAACAAGAGCTCCTGAGGAAGGTGTTTCCTGACATTGATCAAAGCATAATCAATCTTTCTAAAAATATAAATAAAAGCATGAATGTGTTCTATGCCTGCAACAAACATATTTCCATTTTTCATCCAGGCCACTGTTAGAAGGGATATTCAGTAATGAGAGCTGTTCATTTGAAAATGCTCTGATGTTAGACTATTACAGAAGACTTGATAAGTCTTCATAAAAGTATTAAACCTAAAGAAATATTTGAAAATATAATATGATTCAAAAAAAGTCAAAAAATCAATATTCATATTGATTTTGTACAGTTTTATTCATTTACTTTTGACTCTTTGGCACCTATTCAACTGATAAATGTATAGAATTAGGCATTTTCAGTATCCTGCATATTGTATTATGAAAAGAATTATGACTACATCTTTAAATTACAGTCAGGACACTTTATTTTCATAAAATAAATTTCATAAAACATTGTGACTTCCTTTCAACATCCTTTTTCTTTCCCCAGAATTCTCTTTCTTCTAGTTCTTGTTCATTTNATGCAGGGCTATTGCCTTTCAACTTTGCTTGAGCTTATGAGCTGGTTCGCTTAATCAATATTTAGGTTGAAGAGCAAAATAGGTGGTGGAGTTAGTCTTTTTGAACCCTAAATTTGTACACCTAAAATGAGCCTAATTAATTTTGTGTACAAGAAGTACAAGACCCCGATGCTGAGAAATATTGAAGGAAAAAGGAGAAGGGGACAGCAGAAAATGAGATGGTTAGATAACATCACTGACTCAGTGGATGTGAATATGATCAAATTCCAGGAGATAGTGGAGGACAGAGGAGGCTGGCAATGAGAGTCAGGCTCAACTTAGTGAATGAACAACAATACAAAAGGTAATAGATGCATATTGGAGGGTCCAAATGACCCTCTCTTAAAAAGAAACACCCTGATTATAAGAAATGTTCTGCCAATTGTTAATAGCTGGGAAAGTTGTACATGCATGTGGTGGAAGTGGGGATACATGGAGCCCTCTGAACTTTCCACTCTGTTTGCCAAGAACCGAAAATCTCTCTAAATAATAATAGTTTACTAATTTTTTTAAAAGTGCCAAAATAGTAACAATTTAAAAATACTTTTACTATTAAAAAAGGAACACTTTTATTTGTTTATGAATCAATATGTTTTTTTTTTTAAGTCTAACTTTTGTCTTGATTAGCACAGGCTGTTGTAATAAAATGCCAGATTCAGTGGGTTAACCGACAGACACTTATTTTTCATGGTTCTGGAGACTGAAAGCAGCTTGGGTTCTTGATGAGAGTCCTCCACCCAAAGCAGCCTGGGTTCTTGATGAGGGTCCNCTTTTATTTGTTTATGAATCAATATGTATTTTTTTTTAAGTCTAACTTTTGTCTTGATTAGCACAGGCTGTTGTAATAAAATACCAGACTCAGTGGGTTAACCGACAGACACTTATTTTTCATGGTTCTGGAGGCTGAAAGCAGCCTGGGTTCTTGATGAGGGTCCTCCACCTGCCCATAGCATGCACAAGGGCTCTTGTGTCCCCTGGCTTTAGTCTCCAGCAGTTGTCAGTCATGCTAAAGCTCTGCCAGTAGCAGGTCTTCCCAAGCTGAACCCTACCTTCTGTCTCCATCAATGTGCTCTATCCACAAGAGATCCTCCCCAAGGCTCAGATCCGGAAACGTGATGCTCCAAAGACCTGGACCTTTCATCCAGTCTCCTACAGTACAGACAGAGACATTCGGTGGAAGAGACTGGCCCAGGCNTACTTTGGCCACCTCATGTGAAGAGTTGACTCATTGGAAAAGACCCTGATGCTGGGAGGGATTAGGGGCAGGAGGAGAAGGGGATGACAAAGGATGAGATGGCTGGATGACATCACTGACTCGATGGACGTGAGTCTGAGTGAACTCCGGGAGTTGGTAATGGACAGGGAGGCCTGGCGTTCTGTAATTCATGGGGTCACAAAGAGTCGGACACAACTGAGCAACTGAACTGAACTGATTGCCAAAGAATTGCTCTCAGCTCTCAGGGACCAGTCCTTTCTACAAGCAGTTTATAACTGGTGTGGAATTCTAAGCTACCAGAAGAACAGCCTCTTGGATTATTCCTCTGTAACCAGCTAGGAAAAAGAACTCTTTTTTATAAAGAGTTCAGCTGATTAGGGCAGACCCACCTTATATACTTTCCTTCTGTCCTACCACATAATAATCACAGAAGTCATGCCTTATTATATTCACAGGTTCTGACCACATTCAAAAGAATTATACATAACATGTATCCCAGGGTGGGACCCTTAAAGGCCATCTTAGAATTATACCTAAGACTTTACAATTTTCAGTAAGAGTCAGAAGTGCTTAGAGTATACACAGAAGTAAATAAATCAACAGAATCAAAATCCAAGCACCTGATTACAATCAAAAACCTTTTAAGACTTAGATGTTTCCCTTTCCCTCAACATCTCTATTAAATGTATCTTATGAGATGCTACTTAATGTTAACAGAAACATTCCATGAACCCACTAGTTTGGAAAATCTGTCAACTGCTGTTGGTTCTTAATTGCATGGCCCTTTAGAGCCTTTCATAATCCTGAAGAATCTTTAACAAAAAACATTTCCAAAACCATGTGACCAAAGGATATGTTTTAATGCCAGAGTGTTAGTTGTTTGGTTATCTCACTACATGGCTGTCTAGCTATTTACTACCAGAATGCTGCTGCTGCTAAGTCACTTCAGTCATGTCCNATCCTGAAGAATCTTTAACAAAAAACATTTCCAAAACCATGTGACCAAAGGATATGTTTTAATGCCAGAGTGTTAGTTGTTTGGTTATCTCACTACATGGCTGTCTAGCTATTTACTACCAGAATGCTGCTGCTGCTAAGTCACTTCAGTCATGTCCGACTCTGCGACCCCATAGACGGCAGCCCACTGGGCTCCCCCATCCCTGGGATTCTCCTGGCAAGAACACTGGAATGGGTTGCCATTTTCTTCTCCAAGGCATGAAAGTGAAAAGTGAAAGTGAAGTCGCTCAGTTGTGTCCGACTCTTCACGACCCTATGGACTGCAGCCCACCAGGCTCCTCCGTCCATGGAATTTTCCAGGCAAGAGTACTGGAGTGGGGTGCCATTGCCTTCTCTACTACCAGAATTCTTCCTGATTAATCAAGTTTTCTTTCTAATTAGGGAAAAGGGGTGCCTGTGGGGTACCTAAGTATTTTTAATACCACATCTGCTCCAGAGTTGTAGTTCTCAACTCTGTCTTCAAATTAGAATCAATTAAAGAGCTTGTAGAAATAACCATTAACTAGGTCCTAACTTCAGCTCTCTCATATGTATGAACTGAGGCCAATATTCTAGGAGCATGTTTTAATACTACAAATGTTTGGGAGCAATAGCAATACCTATGCTTGTTGAGGATATACTGTATATTAGGCAATATGTTACATGATTTGAATCAATGACATTTTATTTCATCTTCACCTCAGAATCCTATGAGGTCAAGATCACTACATTGATTTTACAGAAGAGAAAGTTGAAAATTTGAGAAGTTGCTTGTCCAGGGTCTCAAGGGGTGAAGACAGGATTTCAAACTAGCTTGTCCTGTCTCTAAAATCCATGCATCTATTGCATCATTCTTCTACATTTCTTAGTAAACTAGACTTTTGTGAAAAGAGCATAATATAAAATATGCAACAATTTCAAAAGAGCTCCTCTCTCAAGACCTGTGATTACATGATGGCGGGAAAAGAAAAGCACCCTGCCAGAATCTGGCATTGTCGCTCATTGAAGCAGGTAATCCCAGTCTTGCTGAATTGAGAGCATGGAGCTACCGCAGGATAAAGAGAACAGATGGAACTTGGGCCAGGAACAGAATTTGCCCAGTATACATTTCCGACTGGTTTAAGCCTGCTTCCTTCCACCATGATGTTGAGCTAGTACGGAGTCACTTTCTAGGCAAATATTATGTATCTCTTGCCAGGGAGAACCATTCCATTTTCTGTAAAAGGAGTATCTTTTAATTTCTGTCCACTCTGACTATCAACAGAGCACTTGCTGTTGGAGATTTGGAGTAAAACTGTTGGGTGTCAAGACATAGTAACACAAAAGGCATCAAGGGTAAATTTATTTTATGTTTATTAAAATTTTCATGTTCCTTTTAAGAGACTTAGAAACACATCATTGGTGAACACATCACCAGTTTCAGCAAGCCAAGGCTAAGATATCAGATTAATATTTATACTTTCAAAGCATCCTTCTTTCAGACAGTCTTTGGTATGTCACACATATCCTTTCTCTTATACTATTTCTAGAAGCTGGAGAGTCCTGAGGCCTCCTAATAGGTAATGATAATAAAACCACAAAGAGAAAAGAAACCCTAGACTCCATTCTCAATGTTTGCAATAATTCACCATGTTTCCTTGAGGAAATATGTAGAATAGAGCTACAGCTGTCTTCTACCTTGTAAAAATGTGGTGAACAAAATGGATTGAAGGTGATCTTGTCTAATCTAAGATAGTAGGTGTTGGCGATCCAGTTAGAATCAATAGGACATTTTGATTGAACATCAAGGACACTGTGAAGCTAGTAAAATTAAACAAGAACAGAGTCTTGTTCAGGGACTTGAACAGAGTCCAGTCTCACAAAACTCAAAACCTAGGTAAGCAAGGTAAATAAGTAGAGTATCTGAGAGAATTTTATAAACTCTATTGTAAAAATGCAGATACAAAGTATGTTGGGGAGATAGCGTAGTTGATAACAGAGCTTAAAATCCTAAACTTGATATTTACTTGGATGAGTACATATTAAATGACTTAATTCAAGTGAGCCTCTAGTATTATCAATCGAGGGGCCATAATTATATCAATCTTCAGGAATGTAGTGAGGATAAAATAAAAAGTGAGCTAATGAAGGTGAAGAAAGTAGTCTGAAAAGTGTAAAGCTCTTTATAAATGCTGGTTGTTGCTATAATCATTGATATTTGGACCTAGAAGTGAGAGATTCAGGAAACCTTCAGAGAAAAAGTGATATTTAAAAAACAGAAGTCTTCATACCCTACTGATGATTGGTTGCTGTTCACCTATAACTCAAATGTAACTAGGTGTTCTGTTTTATCTGGCAGTCTTGCCTGGAACTGGGGCCCAGCATTGGGCAAGTCACCCAGGCTGTGTGAACTAGGCACAGTGAACTGGGGATTATTTTGTTCTTCCCTCCCTTCCCCTTCACACTCCACACCCCAGCATCAGGCCAGTTTCTTTTTGAACAGCCCATATTGCTGACTCATGCTGGGCTTGCAATCACAGGGCCAATGAGTAGGCAAGACTGTCCTTTGTCACTGATTGAAGAACAGAGCTGCAAATGCCCTTGGAGGGCAGCCTGTGCAGCTACCTGGGTCACATTCCAAAGGAATGAACAGAGCACAGTGTGAGATCCCTCTGAACTTGGGAAAGTCCCTCTAAAGAAATCTGACACTTTAAACACAGGGAAAACTAGCTGTTACCTAATCTGGATTCAGTTCAGTTCAGTCGCTCAGTCATGTCCAACTCTTTGCAACCCCATGAATTGCAGCACGCCAGGCCTCCCTGTCCATCAACAAATCTTGGAATTCATTCAAACTCATGTCCATANTTACTTATGTTAATTTCTCCAGAGTCTAGCAAAGCCAACATATAATAGAGGCTCAATACATTCTTGCTGAATTGTATACAGCTTTCTACATAAAGGCCAAAGGGGATTGGTATGTAACAGATACTTGATACAAAGAAAAATTCATTCTTAAAATGCTTGCATATACATGTACACATACTCAAGTAAAAAGATTCCACACTAAAGTTAAGAGGGAGTACAGAATACATCCCTAAAAAAGTTTCATTATCTAGTAATAAAAACACCAAAATCTGATTTTGTAATAAAAACGTTCGTGTGACATTTCTTTCCCTCTAGAAATTATGTAGGAAAAATTTAAAAGAAGACAATTTCAGGTGAGACTCTGTAAAACTATATGGAAAATGACCTCATATTGTTTGTCTCAATGATCAGATTGATGGGTATCGGCATCCTGGAAACTACTATACAAAAAAAAAAGGGGGTGAGGAGTTTAACAAATAGTCTAAAGAAAAACTAATTGCTGAACATTCCAATCTCTTAAAACTAAGTCTAATTTTGTAATTTTTTAAAGCGACACTTTTCATTTGTAGAATTGTCTGAGCACTAGAGCATACTGTGAAACACAATGTACCCTACGGCTTTGTCCCCAGAGTTGGTAAACCACATAAGCATAAATAGAAACAAGGCCTTTGAGGGTGGCCAGAGTCACTGACTGGATGGACATGAGTTTGGGTAAACTCCCAGAATTGCTGATAGACAGGGAGGCCTGGCGTGCTGTGATTCATGGGGTAGCAAAGAGTCGGACACAACTGAGTGGCTGAACTGAACTGAACTGAGAGTCTGTAACACACATTTCCTCATAAATCCAGATCAGTGTTCAAGGTACAAGAGTAAATAATTAATTCACTGTCAATATTATGGAAATTTTCTAATTACATCTATTCATGTCAAACATATTTAAAAACTTTTCTAAACAGTATCAAATGTTTAAATTTCAATAGGTCAGTTAAACTTCAGACAAGGGACTGTCCTTGAATGGAAATAAAATAATTTATCCTTTTCCCATAATGGCACCCTAATCTATATAAAATCAAGTGAAGCAATACTTAGAAAGTTACTGTTAAAGTAATAAAAGTTATCTTCTAGATAATTCAGTTAAACATGCTTTAAGCAGAAGTATATCTTTATTTTCTTAAGATTTGTATTATATAGATTTACAAAAATTTAAATTTAATAATTCTTCTAATCATCATTTCCCTTTCTGACAACAGGTCTTTCATTTCATGCTTTGTGGCCATATTATTTCCCTTTGTAGCTTCATGTGTTATGTTGCTTCCTTCCTTCTAGCTTTTCCACTTCTGAATTGTACTAGGCTGCAACTTACACTCTGTGTATGGTGCTACTTTACATGGCATCTTCAATACCTTTAACATTTGAAAGAGTCTACTTCTGCTTCTTATAGAATCTTTTTTTTTTCCCCTACTCCTTATTTTCTTGTGGTTGGAGAAAAAGCTTCTCTCTAGATGTGATAGAAAGAATTATGGGTACTCCCTCCTCTCCAAGGTGTCAAGAACCTGTAAATATGCTACATGTATATAGAGAATTAAATTACAGATGAAATGAAAAAAAAAATCATTTCAAAGTAAATCCAATAACTACGCTCTCATTACATTGGTATTCAGAGAAAGGAAATATGTGTCTTATATTCTTAATTTTACAATCACTAATTCTTACATAACTTGACTTTTAAAAAATATATGTGTATTATATATGTTCAAACATATATATTTACACATATTTGAGATTTCACACTACTTCTGTTATTTTTTTCCTAACAAGACTGTAGTAGTGTCTTTTCTTTCAACTATAAATATAACAGATTATTGCCTTCTGCTAAGTCTGCTTTTAATGTGTGCTCTAGTACAAGTAAATCTAAATATTTTACTTGACTTTAAAGAAAAAGCGTTCTGCTATTTTTACTATTTTATGGGGGAAAAAAGGCACAAGAAAGGTTTTTACAGAAATATTTCCAGACCATCCACTCAGAGTTGCTGCCAGAGATTTTGATTTTGATTTTTTTAAAAAATCAGATTAGTTCCTGAAAGCACCATTTTCTTGCCAAACTCAATACTAATGAAAATTCCCTGTGGAATTTTCATAGAAAGACTAAGTGTAGTAGGGTAGTTCAATAAAACAAGTAAAAAGTAAATGGCAATAATTCAATAAAGTATGGCAGCAGTGGAAAGAATCTTTAAAAGCAAGGTTTAAACAGTTCTTAAGCATCTCCCGATGTTTCATCTCCCTGTAGACCAAATCCAATGAGGAGCGGGGACCAACGTGTGTTAACCTGCTCACCTACCATAATAGCATGACAGATGCTTCCTACCTGAAGGGGTCATGCCTGGGAGACAGAGGAGAAGCGGGAGACTGGCAGAATGCTCAGGGAGACTATTGATCCACTGACTCTTTTCTGGTAACCATTAGAAAGACATGGGTTGACAGTAATTAAAATGACTTACACACTGGGATGGTTTCAAACTCAAATCTTCTACTGAAGACACCATAGCCTGCTGCTGTGCGTGCTCGAATTTGGAAGACATACACCGAAGCTGGTTTCAAGCCCTCTGCAGTTATAGATGTCTCTTTAGACTTGATAATTGTATAGCTGGTCTCTTGGTCCTTGGATCACACATGTAGATAAAATAAAAAAGAAGACAACATATGAATTACTAATGATGGCAAAACTTATAATCAGAAATGAGAAAAAGATTCAGAAACTAACAGATTTGATGTTAATGCAAATATGATGATTTTAGAGAAAAAAAAAATCCCACATATCCTAGGAGTGCTAGTTATACAGAATGCTATTTTCTAGACTCGAAGATGGTGGGTGTGTTTTCCAACCATCTACCACTTGCCCTGAGCAGAAATAGACATGTAAACTTAAAAAATATAATTTCTAAAAGATACACTATTTTGCAGACTCTATTTTAGTATTGCTAATTGTGGGCTTGTTTTTCTCAGAAATGACTTATTAAAGTACATCTAACATGATGCTTGTTTACAGAGAAAGGTGACAATGTCCAATGTACTCTCAGATAAGACATATATCTTTTATCTTTAGTGAATTTGATTTCTAATTATATTCAGGTGTTGAGAGAAGGAATGAGTACTTCACTGGAGAACTTTAATTTCAGTTCATTATGTTGAAATTGAATTTTAAGGAAAAAATGCAAATAAGCAAAGGTTTTGGTTTTTTTTTTTTTAACTTTAAAAAAATTTTCTAGTTTTTCACTTTTATGTGTTTGGGCTAGGTTACTAGTGAACAGGGATGGAAGAGGAAAGGAAGAAAATCACCAGAAAGATAGTTCTAGAAAGTGAAACAAGAAGAAGTATTCCTAATTTGACTAGTAACAAAATTCTAGACAAACCATCTATCAATTCAGTTCAGTTCACTTCACTTCAGTTGCTCAGTCGTGTCTGACTCTTTGCGACCCCATGAATAGCAGCTCGCCAGGCCTCCCTGTCCATCACCAACTCCTGGGGTTCACTTAAACTCACATCCATTGAGTTGGTGATGCCATCCAGGCATCTCATCTCTGTTGTCCCCTTCTCCTCCTGCCCCCAATCCCTCCCAGCATCAGAGTCTTTTCCAATTAGTCAACTCTTCGCATGAGGTGGCCAAAGTACTGGAGTTTCAGCTTTAGTATCATTCCTTCCAAAGAACACCCAGGACTGATCTCCTTCAGAATGGACTGGTTGGATCTCCTTGCAGTCCAAGGGAATCTCAAGAGTCTTCTCCAACAACTTATCTCTGAAATTTACTATGCTGAATAAAAAATGTTAGATCTATAAAGATTTAAAACACAGTTCCTGTTTTGAACTTCTCTTCCTTTATATTTTTACATGTGATTCTTGGCTAAACTTGTTTTTTCCTTAAGGAAATGTATTACATTTATAATTGATATTATAGGATGGATTAAAGACAGGTTATAGTTAGAACATTTTTATTCCTTTTTAAGAATTTATCTTTACTTACAGTAACTGGTTAATGACTATAGGTCACTGTTTTCTAAATATTTCAGTGAATTTTGTCTTTACAAGCAGAAAAATGTATTTTTTAAAAATGATCTAAGGGGACCAACATGTAAAAGACTTATTTTTTCTAAATGAGAAAACAATTGAAAACATGAATATATATAAATATTTACTTCTCAAGTACTCTTGAGATGAATATGTCAAACTCAATAGGGAGTTTGGGAATTCCCTACTCCAAATTTATCATTTGGATGATGATATGGTTATTATTTGATGTTATCTATGTACACACAAAACAAATGCAAACCACACTCATTGTCCTTTGAAGTTTATAGCATGCTATGCTGTATCTTTAATGTGGACACTGAAATCAGGTGTTAAAGTACAGAAAACCCATTTTTATTTTTATCCTTAATTTCCTTATCTGTAAAATTGGGGTTGATGGTAACGATAACCCTGTATGCAAGACAGCAAAAGAGACACAGATGTATAGAACAGTCTTTTGGACTCTGTGGGAGAGGGAGAGGGAGAGGGTGGGATGATTTGGGAGAATGTATGTATAAAATCATATATGAAATGAATCGTCAGTCCAGGTTCGATGCATGATACTGGATGCTTGGGGCTGGTACACTGAGACGACCCAGAGGGATGGTACAGGGAGGGAGGAGGGAGCAGGGTTCAGGATGGGGAACACGTGTATACCTGTGGCGGATTCATGCTGATGTATGGCAAAACCCATACAATATTGTAAAGTAATTAACCTCCAATTAAAATAAATAAATTTGGTTTTTTGACGAGAAAAAAAAAATTGGGGTTGAAACTGGTACTTGGATACCCTCAACAGAGATGTAAAGGTGAAACAGATAATGCATGTGAAAAAGCATGTAAGACAAGTTTTATCGTAATAATTTTTTTTTTTCTAATTTGATGCATCAAAGTCAACTTCTAACCAAGTTCTATGCTACCAAAAATAAAACATACAATGTATAAATATGTTCCTCTTAGAGTAGTTCATCATTCTTCATTTAATACATTCAAACATATAAAATTTTCTTAGGGTTAAGTATATCTAAATTTCTTTACAGGTAAATATGGTTTAAATTCTAATCCAAATGGGTTTTTCTGATTTACTCTACATACACAATTTATCTTTATTTTTTAATGAACATATTAACTTAAATGCCTAGTCATTAAAGTGTCTAGGAATTTTTTTTTTTACAAATTTGCTAAGAATTTAAAGTAGATAATTAAATTCTATAAACTTTACCTAGTAATGTTAGCCATTTTCTCTCATAAATATTTAAAATCTCCTCTTGTCTACTCTAGTACCTCTTCTATGTGCTAGAGGTAGAACAGTAAAAAAGTAGACAATATCTTGATGTATTCTTTTAAAAAGAGGTAAATAGCTTCTATAAGCTATTGTAGTTACTGATGTTCTGGGTATACTCAACTTTGCGAATGAGCGGGCAAGACTTTCTCAATAATATACACTACAACTTGGCTGTGATTGAATCAGAAATTTTCAGTAAGAAAAGATAAAATATATATTCACTATTATTTGTAATTTGTTTGAAGGGAATTTGAGTTGGCGAAAAAAATCTAGACAAAACTAAAGATTCTCTTATATTTGATACAATTAGATTTTTACATGAAGTATAAACATTTATATGTAAAGTAAGACATTCTTTTTAATGAAAAAAGCATAGGGTTAGAATTCTAGCCGTTATTATGTGTGTAAATGTGAGTATGCAATGCAACCTAAGTTTTTTTCTTCTTTAGGATGAAATTTATTAAGAGCTTTGTGAGGACACAGAGATATAGATAACATACACAACACCTGGCACAATCTTCTGAGCATTACAGCTTTGATTTGCCCCTATAACATGATAGCAAATTCTTCTACTCAAAAGAAAAAAAAAAATCTTATATGATTGTAACTTCTAGGTATTAAAAAAAATAGAAATTGATAATTTCATCAGAAAAGAAAAAAAAAACACTCAAGGAAACTGGAATGCTGTTTCTCGAAATAAAGTATAATCTGCGATCACTTGAACACAATTATACAACATTCCATCTGATTATCTACTAACATTATGCATGTCTCAGTGTTTCCTCATCATAGATCTTTCCTCATCACAGAATTGTACATTGTCTCTCTGAGTTAGTTGAATAGGTTATCAAGGGGACTTAGTGAAGCTTATACTAAGGGATCAAAACCCATAAATATACATTTTAAATCATTTAAGTATCTTCTAAAATTTGCTTCTGTTTCACTCCTTTAAATCATACTCAGAATTTCCACCATATCACAAACTATGCACATATCTTCAACACCCGCAAGCAAGTGTTGTCAAGTCCTTGGTCAGGGCAGTGGCTTTTGTTGCCTTTATGTCCCAGCTGAGCAAATGGGCTATGTTCCCCAGCTGCTTAGCAAACATAGTTCATGGGCAGCAAGTGGACAGCCTTCGCAGAAGAAGCCAGCTGGCAAACACCCTGCCAAAGGGCAGCTTCCCTTTGCCTCTGTCTTTAATTAAGAGGTGGCAATGGGCCCATCACCATGCAGGAATAGAAAGGCCCAATGACCTCTATTAGAGCAGGGCAATCATAGACAGAAATGCCAGCTGGCAAGTGTGTGAGCCCTGGAAAGCTCTGCCACCTGTGTCTGGCCAAGAGCCATCCAATAAAATGGTGGTATCATTTTGAAGATTCAAAATAAGCCCTGGCAACCCATCAGGACCCCCACCTCAATACATGGTATCAAAACTCATTATCCTTTTTTTTTTTTTTTTTGCCTTTTGAAAGTGTTAAAAAAACAAAATCTTTCTGTGTATTTTATTGGTATGCTCAAAAATTTTACTTGGCAAAAGTCTGGGAATTAATATCTTCTCTGTAAAAACTGACCAAAAGATAATGATAACTTCCCCAAAATAATATATAGGGGTTTTTGCTGCTTTTGAAGCATGTAAGTAGGTGATTTTTATTCATTTATTGAATATGTGAGTAGAAATCTTTTTTCCCAAAATCTTTTTTTCTTACTTTGAGTTGTGCAGATAATAGAATGTATTAAAACATCATTAAATATAAAATATTAAGCATAAAGTCAAATCTTACTGAAAAAAATACTACATAAAATGGACTATAACAAAAATATTTCCACAACATGGATATGATTAATTATAATAAATATTAACAGACAAGGGCTCTGCCCTACCACCTATTGAATAATTCTTTGTTTTAACAAAAGCAGCAGCTTAAATGAGACAAACAAAAAAAGATAAATCCTTGCTCTTAAAGGTCAACATTCATTAAACTAAGATCACAGCATCTGGTCCCATTACTACATGGGAAATAGATGGTGAAACAGTGGAAACAGAGTCAGATTTTATTTTGGGGGGCTCCAAAATCACTGCAGATGGTGATTGCAGCCATGAAATTAAAAGATGCCTGCTCCTTGGAAGGAAAGTTATGACCAACCTAGATAGTATATTCAAAAGCAGAGACATTACTTTGCCAACAAAGGTACGTCTAGTGAAGGCTATGGTTTTTCCAGTGGTCATGTATGGATGTGAGAGTTGGACTGTGAAGAAAGCTCTAAGAATTGATGCTTTTGAACTGTGATACTGGAGAAGACTCTTGAGAGTCCCTTGGACTGCAAGGAGATCCAACCAGTCCATTCTAAAGGAGATAAGTTCTGGGTGTTCTTTGGAAAGACTGATGCTAAAATTGAAACTCCAATACTTTGGCCACCTCATATGAAGAGATGACTCATTGGAAAAGACTCTGATGCTGGGAGGGATTGGGGGCAGGAGGAGAAGAGGACGATAGAGGATGAGATGGCTGGATGGCATCACTGACTCGATGGATATGACTTTGGGTGAACTTTGGGAGCTGGTGATGATCAGAGAGGTCTTGCGTGCTGAAATTCATGGGGTCGCAGTCAGACAAGACTGAGTGACTGAACTGAACTGAACTGAAGGAATATCATGTATATGAGACTCATGCATATGCTGAGAAGCAAGTGTTAAAACAATCAAAGGTCGGCCATAGTGGGAAAAAGTAGGGATAATTTCCTTAAAGACAAAAAAATAATAATAATAAACAAACAAACAAAAAGCCACTAAACTCATAGGTTCAGCTATGAATTGTTTCAGGTAAAGAAAAACCAGGCAGGAAAATAAATAATAGTCAAACGTTTACTGTTCCTGCTGAAAAATTTTATTACATCTAAGATATGTATATTCAGGTATATGGACTATATGCAACCTCATAGACTATAACAATCCATGGAATTCTCCAGGCCAGAATACTGGAATGGGTAGCCATTTCCTCCCCTAGGCGATTTTCCCAACCCAGGGATCAAACCCAGGTCTCCTGCATTGTGGGCAGATTCTTTACCAAATGGAGCTATCAGGGAGCCCAAGAATACTGGAGTGGGTAGCCTATCCCTTCTCCAGAGGATCTTCCTAACCCAGGAATAAACCAGGGTCTCCTGCATTGCAGGCAGATTCTTTACCAACTGAGCTATCAGGGAAATCCCTATCCAATTATATAGGGGTTTCTGATGTATAGCTATTCTAAAGTGCCAGTATGAATCTCAACTTATTTTAAAGTGAAAGTGAAGTGAAGTTGCTCAGTTGTGTCTGACTCTGTGACCCTGTGGAATGTAGCCCACCAGGCTCCTCTGTCGATGGGATTCTCCAGGCAAGAATACTGAAGCAGGTTGCCATTTCCTTCTCCAAACTTATTTTAAAAATCAGCTTCAATTACAATAAAAATCTGGAAACTTAAAATGTTTACAAAAGAATTAATAAATTCATATATTAGCCTAGCTTTGAATTAGTATGCAGTAATAAAGTTTAAAAAAACTTGAAAAAGGAAACATAAAACTAAATTTAACAAATTATTTTTGAATACAGCATGTGTTTGTAGACTTCTAGCATCAGCAATTAAGCTTGAACTATGACTCCCAGAGAAAAAGGAATCACTGAAGTATATGTATAGTAAACTTGTAACATTTTACTTGATTTACTCTATTTTTTTCAGTAAACACTATACACTGTATTACAACATAGTTTTGTATCAAAGTATTTTCTTAGAACATTCTTGGGGAATAATGTTATTTGATAATATTTTTTCTAAATTATCTTATCAATATCTTCATTTATGGTCCCTAATAATCCATTTAGTTACATTTAATGCTATCAATAAGTCATTCTTAGACAATGATTTCCAAAATAATAATTGAGTTATTTATCTATTTATAAAATCAATATATGAACATTGTAGAGACATCCAAAACCTAGAAAAAAGATGTAGATAGCTCCACTTACCCCACATAAACTCTATGTTTCATTCTCTTGTATCTTTACACAGAAAAAAAAGATAATCCAAAAAAAATGAATCCATGATGAAAGAAGCAAAAAATGCTATGAACTACTTCAATGCATTTACTTAAAATGTTTATCTATCATATATGTGGAATTCCAACTTCAAGTAACTTTCATTAATAGGAGATCAGTATTTCTCATGATACTTTTGCACTAGTATAAGGAAAACATTAATTCTGCTTCTTAATTCTAGCATCCTAGCTTGGACAATTTCTTAGGTATTGCAAAGTGAGTTTTTAAACTTCCACTCTCTTCACTCTTCCCTAAGAGAGGAGCGATATCTCTTGGAGTTTATGAGAAGCAGTTGGATAAGTGTGTCTTCCCTTCCCTTTTGGGATCTGCTTCTCAGCATTATGTCAGCAATCTTTTCTACTCCTACTTCCATAGGACATATACTTATGGCCCAGGGTCTCCAACCCACCTCTTAAAGTCTGGTTTGAATACTCATCTATTTTTATCCTTGTTCTATTAGAACTCAAGCTGATCTAAATAGTGCATGTCATTCAGATCTAGTCTGTACAAAAATCACAATACAGTACATCTCCTACATACAAATAAGTTCTATTTTGACAGCCTGTTTGTAAGTTTTATTTGTTTTTAAGTCAAATAAATTTAGCCTAGGGCTTCCCCAGTGGCTCACACAGTAAAGAATCTGCTGCAATGCAGGAGACCTGAGTTTGATCCGTGAGTAGGGAAGATCACATGGAGAGGGAAATAGCAACCCACTCCAGTATTCTTGCCTAGAGAATTCCAAGGATAGAGGAGCCTGGCAGGCTACAGTCCATGGAGTTGCAAAGTCAGACGTTACTGAGTGACTAACACACAAATTTAGCCTAGGTACCCAACTAACACAAGTCAACTACATGGTATTGTACCATAATGAGATTATAAAACCTTTCATACAAATAATACATTAAAAAAACACAAAAATAAAACATTTTAATATTACAGTACTATACTTTGAAAAGTACAATAGTACAGTGTAACAGCTGGCATACAAGGGCACATTCACATCTTTAAATGATTGCAATTTAAAGGCTCATATGTCGGGAATTTACTGTAAGATGGCAGTGGAGGTTAGAAAATCTAATCTAACATAATATATCTAAGCCAAATACACCAGCTCAGCTTTAGAAATTATAAGTGCATCTTTAGTTTCTACCTGTTTATTCCTTTATCAATAGTTTACTTGGTCATGGATTCAGAAAAGGGAAAGAGGAATGATTATTGCTTTTAGATTTCAACAACTATTATGGCAAAAGAACAACTCAGGGAAGAAGAGGGAAATCAAGAAACTATAGGGAATGTAAAGCATATACTTCCAATTTTATGCCCTCAAATTTTAAAATAAATTTTATGCTACAGTGTTAGACTTCTGTCATAGGTTTTCTAAAATTATAAGGTATATATATACACGCTACCTGCTGGTACTTCCAAATAGAATAGGTATTATGCAGAGTTACTGGCCATGAGAATGTGTTTTTCTCTATAGTACACTGCAGTCACTACTGAAGGTTAACAGCTTCATCATTTGGGACACTTTGAAAATGTTCTGTGACTTTCTCTTTCAATGCTGTGAAGCCTAGTGAAGCTGATGGTAGATTACATTGCAGTATTCCGGCAGTGTGAACTATTTGGCAGCAACAGAACACACATAAAGCACTCCCTATACATGTCTGGCCTTCATAATCATGACTGCAAATCACTGTCATGGATTTACACCTAAAACTGTAAAATGCTTCTCTACAAATTAGATAATTGCAGCTGCTAAAATTAAAATGAAAAAGGAAGAAAAGACATTTTTTATTCTGTTAGTCCCACCTTTTCAAAATATTTGATTTCATACTCCAGGATGATTCCATTGGGACGATCTGGCTCTTGCCAAGACAAGGAGATGCTGTTCTTAGCAATCTTCCCCTTTTTCACATTGGTGACTGGAGAGGGGGCTGAAAAATGGAGAGTAGCATGATTAACAAAGCCTTAAAATTACACCTGTCTATCATGTGTTTTGGCACACTTGAATGTAATATAATATGCCAAACACTTAAGTTTGCATTTTACCTGGAAACAGTTATTGTTTATATACAAGTTTTTATAGATTCAGAAGTGTTTAAAAAATATAAATCAACTAGAGAGAAATTTCTATAATAAAATTATAGTCACACAGGATCTTAAGTCCACATTTTCTCTATAAAGTTTAGATACATAAAATATCTTCTTTTTATAGAATAAAGATGTTTTTAATGATCTTGTCTCTTCTGTTTCTAAAATTCATGGACTCGATAACATATTCCATAACACTAACACATACATGGTTATCCCTATTACCATATTTTTATAACATTAAGATTTTCATAATTTCTTACTTTTGAAATCATATGAGTCCTATAATCATAGAAATTTCATATATTAAATATAGTGGAGGTCTTTCTTAAAACTATGCTTAAATATGTGTATATATAAAGCAATAGCAAAAGAAGCATTTTCCTTCATATCCATTTTTCCCAAATATTTCATTAGAAATCACAATTGCTTATGATGTTCATCATTATTTGCCAGTGTCTATTAAATGACTATTTATCTGATAAAAATAGAAAAAAAAAAAGCTACTTTCTGAGTATTTTGAACTCCCATATATTTGAATATTTGACTCGGCACCCATTTTTAATCAATCTGATGAGATTTGCATAGACTCTGGGTTTGATACCATAAAGAGGTGCTGACATAATTTTTTTGATGTAGATGACCTTTATTTTTGTAGCTTTCAGATATTATAGAAGACAAAGCAAAAAATTATCATGAGCACGCAGGTTCTTTATCACTAGTGCCACCTGGGAGACATATATATACATACACACACACACACACACACATCCTGAGTGTATGTAAGTGTAGAGACAGAGAAATAATACATAATATACATATTTTATATATTTATAATGTAGATGTAATAAGATGTAAAAGATGTCAGCTAAAGTGAGTAATGTATAACCACTATGTGATAGCCCTGTGGTAGTGTATAGCCTTATGTGAACAATATTATATATCTACTGAGATTAAAATTTATATAGATAGATAGATACATGTTTGGCTTCCCTTGTGTCTCAGATGGTAAAGAATCTGCATGCAATGCAGGAGGACTCAGATTTGATTCCTGGGTTGGGACGATCCCCTGGAGAAGGAAACGGCAACCCACTCCAGTATTCTTGCCTGAGAATTCCATGGACAGAGGAGCCTGGTGGGCTACATACAGTCCATGAGGTCACAAAGAGTCAAACATGACTGAGCAGCTAACAAAAAGAAACAATAATATATATGTTATATTGTTGTTGTTGTTTTAGTCTCTAAGTTGTGTCTAATTCTTTGTGACCCCATGGACTACAGCCCATCAGGCCCCTCTGACCATGGGATTTCCCAAACAAGAATACTGCAGTGGGTCGCCATTTCCTTCTTAATGGGATCTTCCCAACTCAGGCAACAGACCTGGTCTCCTCTGTCTCCTGCAATGGCAGGCAGATTATTCACTGCTGAGCTAGCAGGGAAATCCTATATGTTATATACATATACATACGGATGCATAGTATTTCTATTTTAATTTCCAGCAGTATTCAGTCAAAATAATGCACTGTCATTTGTCATGTTTAATCATCTGTTCCACTCCTCACCAAATGCAATCAAATCAGAGGCACCATTTTGAGCAACAGACAGCAAGAACAAAGTTTAGAACTGTTTGCAGGTCTCCAAGCTAGTGTAAAAAGGAGATGGGAAGAGGCTCATCATTTAAAAACGGAAGTGAGATCACGTCATTCCTCTGCACCTGTGTGTCTCACTGCAGAGTAAAACTCAAATGTCGAAATACACACAAGCATCAGTATGGTCTGGCTCTCTGTGTCTTCTTTGACCTCATCACCTCTTGCTACTTCTTCAGTAGCTCCGCCCAGGCTGGTTGCCCCAGGCACTTCTGACACACTCCTACATAGTGTTAACTGCTCGGTCGTGTCCAATCTCATGGACTGTAGCCCAACAAGCTCTTCTTTCCATGGAATTCTCCAGGCAAGAATACTGGAGTGGGTTGCAATTTCCTTCTCTAGGCTGGCTGCCCCAGGCACTTCTGACACACTCCTGCCTAAGGATTTTCTATCTGCATCCTCTTATTCAGAGGTGCTTCTTGCTCTGACTCCAGTATTCGCTCCCTCTTCTGGATTTCTCACTGAGACCATTCCTGTTTGCTCTCTCCCTTAGCCCCCCTTGTCTCGCCACACCCTCTGATCTTCACAGTTTTTCTTCTATTTCTTGCACTTCTACTATCTGATATTCATATCTTATTTCTATATGAATTCTTCCTTATTCCTATTTGCTTTTTTCAATCCTCTCAAGTAGAGTATAATTTTTATGAGGGCAGTGATATTGTTATTCTCATTCATTGCTGAATCCTAGCTCTAACAGCACCTGGACAGAGGATGGTCCAATAAATATGTATGGAGGAAATGAGTGGTGGTAAAAAATCAAATACAGAGGAACCTTTTATTTTTTTGTTATGTATTATATCAGCAAACTTATCTATTAAAAGTGACATATCTTTCAATAAAATTAAAATAGAAACAACTATCTGTAAGAGCAAAGTCTGGTAACTGTCTAGTGTCTTATAAACCCATAGGTTATATTGACTTTGATACTATAATATGTACTTTTATTCTTTTAATCATAGGCTTTGTGGTGTTCAGATTCAGAGAATGTATAATTTCAGCTTTATCTTCTATTCTTTTTTAAAAAATATATTGTTTAGTTGAGGCTAATTGTTTTACAGAATTTTGTTGTTTTTCTGTCAAACATCAATAAGAATCAGTCATAGGTTTATATACATCCCCTCCCTCTGTCCAGCTCCACAAAATCTCCAGACTCTGGTGGCTTGGACGGTAAAGAATCTTGTCTCCAACACAGGAGATCTGGGTTGGGAAGATCCCCCTGGAGAAGGAAATGGCTACCCTCGATGACTCCATGGACAGAAGATCTGGTGGGCTACAGTCCAGGGGTTCACAAAGAGTCAGAGACAACTGAGCAACTGAGTGACTTTCATTTTGGGCATTCCCTGCTGGCTCAGACGGTAAAGAATCTGCCCAAAGTGCAGGAGACCTGAGTTTGATCCTGGGTCTGGAAGATCCCCTGGAGAAGGAAATGGCAACCCACTACAGTATCTTGCCTGGACTTCTCAAGTGGCACTAGTGGCAAAGAATCCTCTTGCCAGTGCAGAAGATGCAAAAGACACGGGTTCAAACCCTGGGTTGGGAAAATCCCCTGGAGTAGAAAATGGCAAACCATTTCTAGTATTGTTGCCTGGAAAATTCCATGGACAGAGGAGCCTGGTGGGCTACAGTCCACAGGGTCAAAAAGAGTCAGACAGGACTGAGCATCTGAGCACACATATACACCACAGAACACAAAGTGTGTGTACAAGGCCAAAATTGTTTAAAAGTAGTTTTGAAATTGAAGTTTATTTACTTTCATGTAAATCCTTTACTTGACTGGTGGTTCTCACAGTCACATTTTGGAATAAGTTCAAAGTCCCTTTTGATTCCCTCATGAGGGAAAAGTCATGCCATCTTTGGTACTATGGACAAACCATCCAGAATACAGGGAACGAAGGAAGAGCAAACTATAGGCCCCCTAGTTCATCACAGTGTTTGCAGCAAAGCAGCAAATTTACTGACTGGTGGTTCTCGCAGTCACATTCTGGAATAAGTTCAAAGTCCCTTTTGATTCCCTCATGAGGGAAAAGTCATGTCATCTTTGGTACTATGGACAAGCCATCCAGAACACACAGAAAGAAGGAAGAGCAAACTATAGGCCCTCTAGTTCATCACAGTGTTTGCAGCAAAGCAGCAAATTTACTGATGTAGAACAGGAAGAGAGAATTCAGGAAGATAATAGAATTTTTTTTAATATACTTTGTTCAATAGTGTGTATCTTTATGAATCACAAAAACTACACTTACTGTCCCATTACCACTATATATGTGTTTCATTATACTTTAGTAAAGATCCAAAGACTGTCTTTAAAGTTCTTCACTCATTTCATCACATTGCAGACATTCTCATTTTAGTTGATGTAGTTTTTATAAGTAGGTTTCAGTTTTCACTTAAAGAACTGATGGTATTGCCAACTTTTTATTCAAAACTGCATTTAATATGTATGCTCCATGAAGGCAGAGATTAATTTGATATAGTTCATTGCTATATTACCAGCACCAGAAAATTAATTGGTGTATAGATATTTCAGAAATATTTGTTGAATAGATACATGCATGAATGAATGAAAAATACATACATCATCAAGTATCATTCAAAACCAAGTTTATCTCATCTTACATGCATATATTAGGATCTTATGAGTTGGGAACTTGCATTTTATTTAAAATAATTCATTCTTCAATAAAATAAATAACCATTTCAAAGAGAAGCTATCAAATAAATATCAACACAGACATAATCATCCTGAAATGGAATTCTTTGTTATTTACTTACATCCATCAAAGTTAAGCATAAACCATATGGCTTTCAAAGACTGTTTGATTTAATAAACACCATTATTTTCCATACTTGGTTGTCTCAGAGGCTAACTAGTGCTCTTTAAATCATGGTTCAGAATGGAAGGAGAAGAGGAGACCACTTCTCAGCTCAGAGTGGTTCAAGAATAACTTGATTGGTGAAGAAATGATCTCATCATTTGGGTAAAGCTGATCAAAGTAGGGACACTGACAGCTCCTGGGGCATAATAATGATGTGCAAATTGTAAATGGCAGCACTCTTACCCTACTGCAAAGTATTTTAGAGAT
Source organism: Neotragus pygmaeus (assembly GCA_006410875.1). Classification (NCBI taxonomy): domain Eukaryota; kingdom Metazoa; phylum Chordata; class Mammalia; order Artiodactyla; family Bovidae; genus Neotragus; species Neotragus pygmaeus. The sequence goes on from SJYV01003762.1 coordinate 434,384, forward strand.
AATTTGTATATTAAAATAACTGTAACAAGATTTGTCAGCATCAGGACATGTTTAATTTATTTCACTTATTTCCCTTACCTGTTGTTCATTCTTTATCCACTTGACCTTTTATTAAGTAAGCCTGGAACAAACTGAGAATGATGGAACAGAGCATTACGGCCTGTAAAACTTGCTGGATGATGTTAAATCATAAATATTACCACACTAGGGCTTCCTTGGTGTCTCAGACAGTAAATGCAATGCAGGATACCTGGGTTCGATACCTGAATTGGGAAGATTCCCTGGAGGAGGGCACGGCAACCCACTTGTATTCTTGCCTGGAGAATCCCCATGGAGTGAGGAGCCTGGCAGGCTAGTCCATGGAGTCACAAAGAGTTGGACATGACTGAGCGATTAAGCACAGCACAGCACAGCACAGTGAAAGAACAATAACACCAGAGAAATAAAGATGACTAGAACAAGATAATTTGCATAGATTCTAAATTTCACCTTACAGATATGTGGAAAAATTCCAGATTGCTCCTAAGAATACCAGACCACCTGATCTGCCTCTTGAGAAACCTATATGCAGGTCAGGAAACAACAGTTAGAACCAGACAGGGAACAATAGACTGGTTCCAGATAGGAAAAGGAGTACGTCAAGGCTGTATATTGTTACCCTGCTTATTTAACTTATATGCAGAGTACATCATGAGAAACGCTGGGCTGGAAGAAGCACAAGCTGGAATCAAGACTTCCAGGAGAAATATCAATAATCTCAGATATGCAGATGACACCACCCTTATGGCAGAAAGTGAAAATAAACTAAAAAGCCTCTTGATGAAAGTGAAAGAGGAGAGTGAAAAAGTTGGCTTAAAGCTCAACATTCAGAAAACGAAGATCATGGCATCCAGTCCCATCACTTCATGGGAAATAGATGGGGAAACACTGGAAACAGTGTCAGACTTTATTTTTTGGGGGGCTCCAAAATCACTGCAGATGGTGATTGCAGCCATGAAATTAAAAGATGCTTACTCCTTGTTAGGATTCTGGGAGGAATTGGGGGCAGAAGGAGAAGGGAACGACAGAGGACGAGATGGCTAGATGGCATCACTGACTCGATGGACATGAGTTTGAGTAAACTCTGGGAGTTGGTAATTGACGAGGAGGCCTGGCGTGCTGCGATTCATGGGGTCGCAAAGAGTCCGACACGACTGAGCGACTGAACTGAACTGAACTGATTCTAGCTTATATATTGGAAGTGAACTTTGAATATCATTATAATAAGCAAGATATTTATCCTTTAGACAGTAACATTTCTCTAATTCACCTAATTGAATTTAAAAAACTTAAATCAAGAATGATTTTATATTTATAGAAAGATTATTAATGTAGTACAGAGAAATTCCATGTATCCCACACCTAACATCTTCTATTTTCATTTCAGGATGTTTTAGAAACATCCTAAAAAACAGTGGATGTACGTATATGTATAACTGATTCACTCTGCTGTACAACAGAAACACAACTTTGTAAATCAGCTCTAATCTATAAATGTTTTTTAAAAAGAAACAACTTACAACAGTATAATAGATATACCACAATTAATAACCAATATTGATACATTATTATTAAAGTTCATATTTTATTCCAATTTTCTTAAGTATATTTATTATTCTTTTTCTTTCCCAGGATCCCACTCAGCACACCATATTACAATTAATCATCACATATCCTCAGGCTCCTCTGGGCTATAATATTTTCTCAAACTGCTTGATCTGATGACTTCAACAGTGCTGAGGCATATTTGTCAGGTATTTTGTAAAGTATCTCTCAGCTGGGATTAATATGATGTTTTTCTCATGATTAGACTTGAGATATAAGTTATTTGTGGAGGAAGGTACCCACTCCAGTGTTCTTGCCTGGAGAATCCCAGGGACGGGGGAGCCGGTGGGCTGCCGTCTGTGGGGTCGCACAGAGTCAGGCACAACTGAAGTGACTTAGCAGCAGCAGTGGAGGAAGGTACAGAGGTAAAGTGCTTTTTCCATAACATCCTATCAAGGGTACCCTATCAAGGGTACCTAACTCATCAGTATTAGGTTAACTTTGATCACCTGACAGAGGTAGCATTAGATTTCTTCACAGTAAAGTTACTCTTTTCCCAGTTTCCCATACGGGTGGAAGAAAGTGACTATGTGCAGCCCACATTTAAGGAAGGTTGAGCAATGGTCTACCTTCTTGAGGGTGGAGTATCTGCTCAAATTATTATCTATTCAACCCTATGTGTTTGCTTCATCATTTATTTATATTCTTGTGGAGTACAGACACTTGGATTTTTTTATACTTTACTTATAATCTAATACTTTATTTTTTATTCAAATTGTTAAAGTTTTGGTCATTGATTACTCTTTCAGTTAGCTTCTATGTCTTTTTGACATACCTCTATCATTACGGGTTTTCTGTCTGCATTCTACATCACTTTCTTACCTCTTGGCATTGAAAGACCAGATGCTTCAGGCTCATCTTGTTTCATTTACTGTCCTCAATCCTAGAATAAGTCATTTCTCCTAGGAATACTGGTTTCCTACATTGGAGAATTCTACTGGACACCAATGTCTGGATTATAAGTGTGCTCCTTGCTACTGGGGTTTTGTTTCTCAGCCCTCTCAGATGACAAAGCCAGGAAATAAATGCATATATGTTAATCTTTGTATATCTATGAACATTTCTAAATGTAGTTATAGTTATTTGTGTATATACATATATATACAAGATATATGCATATATATATATATATATAAATCTAAACATGAATATACACTGATGCCACTAACTCTAATCAGCTATCATACAAGTTATTCTAGCCTCTTTAACTTCTCTGTAATCTCCAACTTCAAGAGTGGCTCCCACCATCTGCCACCCATTTACTTTATTTTCAGTATATATTTCTAATGATTAAAAAATTGCCAATCTGTGTCTGTTTGATTTACCGATACTTATATAATGTAGAAATCTTTAACATCTCAGTGGCACAAGCAATGATAAAACAAAAGTCTGCTATCTGTTATGTAAAAGAGCATGTCATCCTAACTTTTCAAATACAGAACCTAGTTTAGTGTTCTCGGATGGGAAAGGGTGCTGTGGTATAGACAGCTTTGAAATTAAGCAGAGTTGGCTTCAAATTCTTTGTCAATCAGCCATTTCCTAGCTGAGTGACCTTGTTTAAGTAACCTAACAACTATGATTGTTTATTCTATCTTTAAAATTGGAACACTGATATAAACTTTTTTTTTTTTTTTAACTTTTTACCAGACTTCAATCTGATTCTGTATAACGGTATCAGGTACAGTATGTGTATGCCTGCTAAGTGGATTCAGTCGTATTCGACTCTGTGGGATCCTGTGGACTGTAGCCCGCCAAGCTCCTCTGTCTTCGGGATTATCCAGGCAAGAATACTGGAGTGGGCTGCCATGTCCTCCTCCAGGGGATTTTCCTAACCCCAAGGCTCCTGGGTATCTCCTGCATCTCCTGCTGAGCCACCTGGAAAGTCCCAAGTATTGGTTACTTGTATTTGTTTTTTTTTTTAATAATACATCTCTATGCATTTGACCTATTCACATAAAATTGTAATCTTAAAGCATTGAGAAAGATAAATAAGATAATATGGATATATACTGGAAAAAAACCTGGGAAAGATTTAAGGCATGAGGAGAAGGGGATGACAGAGGATGAGATGGTTGGATGGCATCTCTGACTCGACGGACACGAGTTTGAGCAAGCTCCAGGTGGTGATGGACAGGGAAGCCTAGCGTACTGCAGTCCATGGGATTGCAAAGAGTCAGACATGACTGAGTGACTGAGTTGAACTGATGGATATATTTTCAGTCTGTGACAGTCCACGAAAATGTTAAAAGTTCTTCAGACGGAGCTTCTTTTACTTGCCTCCAAAAGTCCCTCCACACAAGTCATGTGTTCATTTACACACCAGCTTTAAAAAACATACATCTTACAATTAATTCCATTGGCAAAATCTGGCCAATGGATATCAAAGTCAATATCTGCTGGCTGAAACCTACCATTCCTCTCTTCCACACACAGTTCATCATATTTAGGTTATTCTTCTTAACCAGATGAGTCTGGGCCAATTTTTCTTAAAAACACAGATTATTAGTCTTCACTCCAGGAAATTCTGACTCAGGAGATAAGACTGGGGCCAAGGATTCTCTGTTTTCAATGAACAATTTAACTGAATCATTTTTTCAGTAATTTTGGGTAGTATTAAATGAAACCATTCTAGAATCAGTTCTTTTAACAAAATTATATAAACTTGGAAACCTTAGGCTGCAAGCTGGATCAGTGTTGTTTAAGTGAACTGTTGCCTTCTTAAACATTTGGCTCACTCTTATTACCTTGCTATCTTGCTGTCTTATACAATATTTGCCTTTCTTCATTTGTGTACTGTTTCTTAATAGGTCGGGAAAATATAAATAGAAACAGTCTATTAATACTTTGTATATTGATGTGTTTGTACATGCATATGTAATCTGTTTTAGTCCAACCAGACTATAATCTCTATAAGATCTGAAAATTCTTGTGCCCTCTTTCAGTACTGTTTGCTAGTTTTTGGAACAGTTTCTGGATGATACTACTGCTGCTGCTGCTAAGTCGCTTCAGTTGTGTCTGACTCTGTGAGACCCCATAGACTATGCACATGCAAATATTGATAAGAGGTGAATAAACAATTGCTCACATTCTATTACAATAAATATGTTTGCATTTTTTAGAGTTTTACACAAATGATATTAACTATGTATTTTTTTGGGTTGGATTCATAAGGGACATGAGTAAACGTGTTGGGAGAAATGGATATAAGCACTGTCTTATTTGCACTAATGTTTCCCAAGTACGCAGATATGCAAAAACTTATCAAATTGTACACTTTATGTGAAGTTTATTATATATCAGTTAAACACCAATAAGGGCTTCCTAGGTGGCACTAGTGGTAAAGATCCATCTGCCTATGCAGGAGACTAAGAGATATGGCTCCATCCCTTAGGTTGGGATGAACCCCTGGAGGAGGGCATAGCAACCCACTCCAGTATTCTTGCTTGGAGTATCCCATGGATAGAGGAGCCTGGCATATTATGTTACATAGGATCTCTTTAGTCTCAAAGAGTCAAACATGACTGAAGCCACTTAGAACACATGCAGCAAACACATTAAAGTATATGTACATTTGTGTGTTTGAAATGAAAAGTATATGTGCCCAATGACCCTCTAAGAAATTTATCAAAATGTGAATTAGTTAGAAAAGAGTAATAAACCATTTCAAAAGTTATAATTTGGGGTAATATTTTAATCTATTCTGTAGATAAAAATCTATTTTCATAATATATTTTTACATAATTCATATTTAGTGGCTTTGATAAATACTCTATATGGATAATTACTTTTTTGCTGTTTATACAGACTGAAATAAATATAAAATTTAATGACTGCAATCCTAGTTACAGACTTGATATTTTTGCCTTTGTATTGTATTGACAATTAGAAATTGTCAAAATGGAAAAGTGGGCAGATATTTGAAAAGTACATACATGGCCATTGAGTACTTTATCACATATCTCATATTCTATGTAGTATATAAATTATGCTAATGTACACATTTATTCTATACTTCATATATATTTAGTGCTATATTTAGTTGCCATCTGATACCATCAGACAAGAAAAGTAACTAGTGTATTCTCACCACACCTGGTATACAAGGTCTCTTCCAAAGAAAAGCATTTTTGAGGTTTCTTGCTCAAAATAAAATTTCAATCTGCTCATTCAAACAAAACCTACAATCACTCCATCTTAAAAGCCTGCAAGTGAATCTTCTGATATATGATCTCAGTGAAGTTTAGCAAGGACCATTCCAAAAAAAAAAACCTAGCTTTAAATGTCAGTAGTTCTAGGGAAACAATATCCTTTTTAATAAAAAGTACCTATGATGTGAAATGTCCCATTAGGTATGGTTTGCTTTCTTTAAAAGACTTAGAAACTTACAAGATACTGAAAATTAATTGTTTTCACTGGGAAATAAAAGCAACTTAATTGCAAAGAAGTAATTTTGATGTGATCTGACTTAACAGTATTAACCATATGCTTCGAATACCATTTTGAAGTCATATGCTCAATGATGTTAATTAGAAAAGAAAGTGGCAACAATAAAAATAAAGAACTATATCACCTGCATTTATAGCCAACATTTTTCTGAAACAGTCATGCAGATTACAAAACAAATATTAAATGTAACAATGTGTAAAATGTTACATGCCTCTTTATGAATTAATCCCACACCAAATAAACTCTTATAGAGTTTATTTTCCACTCCATCTTATTACCTTATAATAGTATTTTTAGTACACAAAGTGGCATTTCTATCAATGGCTATTTAATCTTAACCACAGTTTGCACTTAATAAGGAACAGAATTTAAGTAATTTTTACAGTATCCTTTCAAAATAAAGTGGGGTTATATATAGCAAGTGACATGGCACAGCAGGAAAACTTTAATCAACACAGTATTCTTAATATATATTATATCCAAGGGAATATAGTCCCATGTATAATTTCAATATCATTTATCAATATTACACCTCAAATATAGGGTAAGGCCATTAGTTTTATAGGTAGATAAATAGTTATTAGGTCAATAAAAAACAGTCTCATAATTCATGGCTTTTTTATAAAAAGAAAATTAATTTCTTCTTAGAAATCCACATTATTTAAAGTCTTGTTAACCACAGAATAAGCCACAGACAGATAGAAAACCATTAAGTGGTAACTTTAACTCAATTCTTAATTACTTCAAGGTTTTTATAATATAAACAAATCTGATCTAGCACTTTGAAAAGCAAAATAAACACATCATAAATATAAAAAAAACTATTTTTTTCTTCCTACTNCCCATCTATTTCCCATGAGGTGATGGGACCAGATGCCATGATCTTCGTTTTCTGAATGTTGAACTTTAACAACTTTTTCACTCTCCTCTTTCACTTTCATCAACAGGCTCTTTAGTTCTTCACTTTCTGCTGAAAGGGGGGTGTCATCTGAATATCTGAGGTTATTGATATTTCTCCCAGCAATCTTGATTCCAGCTTGTGCCTCCTCCAGCACAGTGTTTCTCATTATGTACTCTGCATATAAGTTAATAAGAAGGGTGACAATATACAGCCTTCTCAAGAAGCTTAGTTGAAAATTTCCCCGCCATGATAAAGGAAATAGTCAATCAAGTCCAAGAGGCATAGAGAGTTCCATACAGGATAAACCCAAGGAGAAATATTCCAAGACACATACTAATCATATTGACAAAGACTAAGCACAAAGAAAGAATATTAAAAGCAGCAAGGGAGAAGCAACAGGTAATGTACAAAGGAAACCCCATATGATAACAGCTAATTTTTCAGCAGAAACTCTGCATGCCATAAGGGAATGGCAGGATATATTTAAAGACTGAAAGGGAAAAATCTACAACCAAGATTAATGTATCCAGAAGTATCTCGTTCAAAATGATTGGGAAATTAAAAAAAAAAAATTAAGACAAGCAAAAGTTAAGGGAATTCAGTTCCACCAAACCAGCTTTACAGCAAATGTTAAAGGGACTTATATAGTGAAGAAATACAAGAAAAGAAAAAAAGAACTACAAAATGAACCTCCCCCAAATTAAGAAAATAGCAAGAGGAGCATATATATCAATAATTACTTTAAATTAAATGGATTAAATGCTCTAACCAAAAGACACAAACTGGCTGAATGGATACAAAAACAAGATCCATATATACGCTGTCTGTAGCTGAAACCCATTTCAGACCTCAAGACACACATAGACTGAAAGTGAAAGGATGGGAAAATATATTCCATGCCAATGTGAGGCAAAAGAAAGCTGGAGTAGCAATCTTCATATCAGACAAAATAGATCTTAAAATAAAAAATGTTACAAAATATAAGGAAGGACACTACATAATAATCAAGGGATCAATCCAAGAGGAAGATATAACAATTGTAAATATCTATGCCCCCAATATAGAAGCATCTCAATACATAAGACAAACACTAACAGACATAAAAGGAAACTGAAAGAAACACAATAATAGTAGGAGACTTTACCAATGGACTCACAATGGTGTGAGGAGGAGACTCACATCAATGGACAGATCATTGAAACAGAAAATTAAAAAGGAAACACAAGTCTTAAATGATAAATTAGATGAGATGGATCTCATTGATATCTTCAGGACATTCCATCCAAATGCAGAATACACCTTCTCCTTAGTGCACATGGAACATTCTCTAGGATAGACCACAACTGGGTTACAAATCAAAGTTCAGTAAATTTAAGAAAATTGAAATCGTGTCAAACATCTTCTCTGACCACAACACTATGATACTAGATATCAATTACAAGAAAAAAAACTGTAAGAAACACAAACATATGGAGATTAAACAACGTGTTTCTAAATAACCAACAATTTACTGAAGAAATCAAAAGGGAAGCCAAAAAATTTCAGAAAACAATTGACAATGAAAATACAACAACTTGCATTGAAACATGTATAATGTCATATAACAAACGAATCGCCAGTCTAGGTTTGATGCAGGGTGCAGGATGCTTGGGGCTGGTGTACTGGGATGACCCAGAGGGATGACNGCAAACCCAATAGAGTATTGTAAAGTTAAATTTAAAAATAAATAAATAAATAAATTTTTTAAAAAAAAGGGGGGAAAAAAAAGAAAAAAAATAAAAAAAAAAATTCATTATAATACTAGAAGTGAATTCAAACCTTTTCCTTACCTGATGGCGAACATTATAAAATTCTCAATGGACAAAGATAACAACAGTTAATGATGAAATAACTGTATTTAAGTTCAAGTTATGTTTGTTAGGTGAACTAAACAGTTTTAGATGAGACTGTCTTACTTTCTCCTTTATCTATAGAAATGGCAGCTTCATCTTTTGAGGGAGAAATTGTTCAATTTCTGATGAAATTAATGTGGGAAATCTGAAACTACATATAAATAGTTTTGACTGAATAATCTATATTATTCAGACAGCACTGCATTTCTTTGGACAAATGTTTCCATATTTTCTGACCAACTGCTTCAAGGACTATGAAAGTAGTGTTAAACAAGCTTCAAAAGTGTAATTAATCTTTATATCTTTAGTGATAAACAGTTTCTTGGGGGCACATTCATATTAAATCTTGATCCTTTCCCATGTATTTTAAAACTCCATTTTACTTATAGGATCCAGTGATTATATCTCCTTATGACTAAATCATCCTTACAGAGAATAAGGGAGGTAACAATTCACAGATTCTGATAAAACAAAGATAATCTGGCACTGCATGTGTATCAAAAATTGACTAATTTGAGATAGGTTTTTTTTTTCCCATTTCTGAATATGAATATTCTGTGAGAAATTCTTAGATTCAGATGAACTGTATTTAAAATGTATATTTTTTAAACAGCAAAGTCACCATGAGACTATACTAATATAAGAATTACTGCAACCATAATTAGTGACTGTTTAGATAGGAGCTTATCTACCCTTAACTAACTCCTACCTACTGGGACCTGGAAAGTTTAATGATTTTGTGATCAATTACATAATACCAAAGGTTGCTTCTCCCCCATAATTTGGTACTCATTTCTTTTCTTTTTATCCTCTCAGGAATAAATGGTAGCAGGCTTTTGATCTGTATATTTCCATCACAATAACATGGTAGGGGAAGAAAGGAATCTCTTTTTACACTATTCACTGACAGGAATTTATGAATGATGTGCTAATTTCTGTAAGTGTACCTAAATATAGTAAAAGGGGCATTTCATGAATGTGTAAACAAGATAAAACATAAAAAGCAATGTCTTCTAATAGGAAAAACTTATTACCACTGTTATAATTTATTTTACTTTCACTTTCCCTCTCCACCCATGCATTACAAAAACACTTTTCTCAAACTTATCCCATAATTTCAGTTCACAATATTGCTGCAAATAAAGCAAATAAAACTCTTATATAGGGTTATAGATCCTCAAAAAGAATTTCTGGCTTCCTGCCAATCAGAGACTATTGTTTATTGTCCTCAGTGGCCATCCTTCTTAACATGTTATAGGAAACTTTCCAAATGGGTCTTAAGAGTGTCTCAAATATTACCATTAGGCATTTGNCTTATATAGGGTTATAGATCCTCAAAAAGAATTTCTGGCTTCCTGCCAATCAGAGACTATTGTTTATTGTCCTCAGTGGCCATCCTTCTTAACATGTTATAGGAAACTTTCCAAATGGGTCTTAAGAGTGTCTCAAATATTACCATTAGGCATTTGTTTCTTCAATTTATTAAATAAGATACATCATATTTTGGACATTGCATAAGCAGCAATGAAAGTCTACTCATTTTCATTAAATATTAAAGTAAAATTGATTTTATTTTATAAGATGTGCCAAATAAGAATGCAATTTTTGAAATCCCCAATAATTAGGGAATGGCCCAAATTTCTGATACAGAAGAAAAATGATCGGTTCCACTAACTACAAAGTAATTCATAAGATTTCAAACCTATTGTTTCAATTATAAAATCTGATTCCAAAATCTGGAATTCAGCTCAAGTTCTTTCAAAATGTAGTGAGGTCAGAAATCCTATCAGTGCCTCAGTATACTTATCTGTAAAACTGAGATTATATCTCTCTCTCTCTCTCTAACCTATCTCACAAAGTCACAGGGAGTTGTTCCCATATTAATGTAACAATAAAATCACTTTATTAAAAAATCATGAATTTACAGAGCTAAAATTTAAGCATCCATTTCCCTTTACTCTCCTGTGGTGTCCTATCAAATTTCAAAGGCTTCATACTGCATTAAAAAAAAAATGTGTCAGAAATGAAGTCCTCTAGTTTCAGAATTAAAAGCAGTATTTATCTGTTCATAAAACACCATAGTAGGATCATTCTTCCATTTAATTAAATACTTGCAGAGAGACTACCATGTGGCAGGCACTATCTTAATTGCTGGGAAAACAGCAGTGAGCAACATCCACAAGTCAATTCTCTTTTGATGCTTACATTTAAAATGCTATCAATTTATCATAAACCTATTTATTTAATGAACAAGAGTTACCAAGAATAATCATCCCAGTAACTCAAAATGTTCCACTAAACTCAGATTATTACAAAAGTCTCACATCTATATTTTCCATCTATTTTTGCCTATGTGAATTCCCTGTATCAGTAAAACTAGTCAGTTAAGCTCATTTACTTCTTTATATTATATATAAACATGAATAATGATGTAAATGTAAATGTGAATACATATATATATGCATATGTTTTCACATTTTCATCTTGCTTGAAATGCCCTCCAAAATTTGTCTTCTAAAATATGAGCTGAAGGCCATGGAAATAGAAATAAGACAGCAAATAGTCATGTGGAGTTGAAGAGCATATGAAAAGATTTAAACAATGAAATGTCTTGTACTCAGTCGCTCAGTCGTGTCTGACTTTTTGTGACCACATGGACTGTAGCCCGCCAGGCTCCTCTGTCCATGGGATTTTCCAGGCAAGACTAGTGGAATGGGTGGCCATTCCCTTCTCCAGGGGATCTTCCTGACCCCAGGGATCTAACTCATGTCTCCTATATCTCCCACATTGGTAGGCGAATTCTTTACCACTGAGCCACCTGGGGAGCCCCAAATAATAAAACATATGGGCTAAAACTTGAAGTGGAAATTTTTCTGTTGGATAAAAGCAACAAGGACCATTTGGGTTGAAGGAATTTAAGTATAAAGACAATGAGTTAAGAAAAAGCTATATTATTCTCAGTGATATTTGATATTATAAAGCAGCCAGGCTTTTTGGGCCTGGGGATAAGTTTCATGGAATTTTTCCACAGACCAGGGAAGGGGGAAATTTGGGNTATAAAGACAATGAGTTAAGAAAAAGCTATATTATTCTCAGTGATATTTGATATTATAAAGCAGCCAGGCTTTTTGGGCCTGGGGATAAGTTTCATGGAATTTTTCCACAGACCAGGGAAGGGGGAAATTTGGGGGATGATTTAAACACACTGCATTTATTACACACTTTATTTCTATTATTATTACATCAGCTCTATCTCAGATCATCAAACATTAGATCCGGGAGGTTGGGAACCCCTGTTATAAAGGATATGTATGGTGGGCAAAAGCAGAAAAAGAAGTTAAACAAGTGTTGAAAATCAGATTAATGCTGTATTACTGATTTTACAATTAGGATAGTTGGTATTGTTGTTGTTATTAATATTTTATCTTTGGTTTACATTCAGTGTCTTCAAGTAGATTTAGAACTCTTGAAAACAGTGACCAGTCGATTATAATTTTTCACCACCAGTCTCAATGCAAGCAATAGTACATGAGAATCACTCCAGAAACGTTTGGATTGTTCTTGCTAACACAACTATTGTTGGTGCTGGCAGTGCCTGAAGGCAATATTGTTCAAATCAAGAAGACAACTTATAGGAATTGCAGAAACAGAGATCACAATGACCTGGTGGATAATACATTTGGCTGGGACTTGAATGATAGGCTATGAACGGCTATGAAATACCAGGGAAAGGAAATTTAATCAAGGTAAACATCTACAGACTCAAATGTGTGAAATAGCAAAAGGCAGTAAACTAGGGGGTCATTATAATGACTGTATGAAAGTGAAAGTGAAATCGCTCAGTCGGACCCGACTGTTTGCGACCCGTAGACTGTAGCTCACCGAGCCTTTCCATCCATGGGATTTTCTAGGCAGAAATACTGGAGTGGGTTGCCATTTCCTTCTCCAGGAATGACTGTGTAACAAGTGTTTATATAATAAACTTAAATACTCATGATAGGACCAAAACATCAAGGACTTTAGAGGTCATGTTGATATTCAATTGTATTAGAGGCCCAGGAAATATCCCCATGAAAGTGTGCAGCAGGAAAATATCTCTGTCAAAGTATGTAGGATGTCTAGCATGGGAAGAAAGGTGCAGGATCATATAAGATGGATAGTAAAAAAAAAAAAAAAATGGTGTCTGAGTGCTTTGCCATTTCTTAAATAAGTTGTTTTTCTTTTTCCAAGGGACTTACAATGCCAACACTGCTCAAACTCAAACCCTACAATCACCACCCCATAATATCCCCCGTTTATGATAAGAAAATGAGTATCTACCCTGTTGAAATACTCAAGGACATAATGCTACCTATGCATGGGTGCATGTTAAGTCATTTCAGTCATGTCCAACTCTTTGTGACCCTATGGTCTGTAGCTTTCCAGGCTCCTCTGTCCATGAATTTTCCAGGTAAGAATACTGGAGTGGGCTTTCATGCCCCACTTCAGGGCATCTTTCCAATCCAGTGATCGAACTCGTGTCTCTTACATCTCCTGCACTGGCATTTGGGTACTTTACCAAGTGCCACTTGGGAAGCTGATCATTGTTGCTATTGTTCAGTTGCCCGGTCATGGTTGACTGTGACCCCATGGACTGTAGCATACCAGAACTCCTTGTCCTTCACCATCTCCCAGAGTTTGCCCAAATTCATGTTCATTGCATGGGTGATGCTATCCAGCCATCTCATCCTCTGTCACCCCTTTTTCCTACTGCCTCTGTCATTTTATCTGTCATAAATTTTTCTGTGATGAAATTCCAGCAGAACTATTCAAATCTCTAAAGGAGGATGCCATCAAAGTTTTGCATTCATTATGTCAGCAAATCTGGAAGACCCAGCAGAGGCCACAGGGCTGGAAAAGGCCAATCCTCATCCCAGTCCCCAAGAAGGGTAGTACCAAATAATGTGCTAACGATCAGACAATTGCACTCATCTCCCGTGCTAGTAAGATCATGCTTAAAATCTTGCATGCTAAGCTTCAGCATTATGTGAACCAAGAAATTCCAGGTGTCCAAGATGGTTTTAGAAAAGAAAGAGGAATTAGAGATCAAATTGCCAACATTCACTGGATTATATAGAAAGCAAGAGAATTTCAGAAAAAACATCTATCTCTCTTTCATCATCTATGCTAAAGCTTTTGACTGTGTGGATCATGCCAAACTATGGAAAGCTCTTAGAGAGACGGGAATAACAGACCATCTTATCTGTCTCCTGAGAAACCTGTATGTGGGTCAAGAAGCAACAGTTAGAACTCTGCATAGAACAACTGACTCTTTCAAGATTGAGAAAGGAGTATAACAGGGCTGTCTGCTGTCACCATGTTTGTTTAACTTTTACACTCAACACATCATGAGAAATGCTGGGCTGAATGAGTTACAAGTTGAAATCAAGATAGGCGGGAGAAACATCAACAACCTCAGATATGTTGATCATAGCACTCTAACGGTAGAAAGCGAAGAAGCACTAAAAAGCCTCTCGATGAGGGTGAAGGCGGAGAGTGAAAGAGATAGGTTAAGACTAAATATTTAAAAAAACTGACATCACAGCCTCTGGCCCCATTACTGTGCGACAGATAGAAGGGGAAAAGATGGAAGTAGTGACAGATTTCCTCTTCTTGGGCTCCAAAATTACTATGGATGGTGACTGCAGCCATGAAATCATAAGCAAACGTCTCTTGTCAGGAAAGTGATGACAAACCTAGAATGTGATTTTAAGAGCACAGACATTACTCTGCCAACAAGGTCTGGTTAGTCAAGACTATGGTCTTCCCAGTCGCCATATAAGGTTGTGAGAGCTGGACCACAATGAAGGCAAAATGCCAAAAAAAGTGATGCCTTCAAACTGTGGTGCTGGAAAGGCTCCTGAGAGTCACCTGGACTGCAGAGATCAAACCAGTCAATCGATCTTAACAGAGAAAAACCTTGGATATTCACTGGAAAGACTAATGCTGAAGCTGAAGCTCCAGTACTCCAGCCAACTAATGTGAAGAGACAACTGATTGAAAAGACCCTGATTCTGGGAAATACTTAAGACAGTAGAAGAAGGGGGTGACAGAGGATGAGATGGTTAGATACCATCACAGACTCAATGGACATGAATTTGAGCAAACTCTGGAAGAAATTTGAGGACAGAGGAGACCTGTGTGCTGCAGTCCACAGAGTTACAAAGAGTCAAACAGGACTTAGTGATGAAGAGCAATTACAGAGATGATCTAGTGTATATGGGAAGATATATTTGGGTTACATGCAAATACTGCACTATTTTATATAAGGGATTTGAGCATCTGTGGATTTTGGTATTTGAGAGGGATTCTTGGAAACTATCCTCTACATGTCCAGAGGGATAACTGTAAATCAGTGTTAGTGATTACACCCATATTCAAATATAAGCCATCTCAACCTTTTTTTTTTGTTGTTGTTTGTTTAAAATTTCCTTTCACCTCCTCAACAAGAATTCTGAGTTTATTTCTGTGATACATGTCTCTACCACTGGCCTCCAGAATTTTTACATGTTGCTCCCAGTGTTACACAGAAAAAGGTGGATGGTTGGCATGAAATGTGTTGATAACATAGACAATGAATATGAGACAAGAAGCACAGGCTGGGAAAGGGTCAAGATCTCTGTGCGCATATTAAGGGGCTTGTACTTTACAGGTGAGAGTAGCACGCAATTATTGTTGGTTGTTGACATCTTCAAGTAAGGTTGCAGCACCCTTATCTAGGCTGGCATGGTAATAGAGATGAGAGATTTTAAAAATATATAATAGAAATGAATCAGTAGGCCCTTGTGATTAATTATTAATTTGCCTTTCCTTCTCCAGGAGATCTTCCCAACCCAGGGATCGAACCCAGGTCTCCCATTGCAGGTGGGATTCATCCATCGCAGGTGGACTCTTTACCAGCTGAGTCCCAAGGGAAGCCTCAATTTGATTTGCAACTAATTTAATTTTTGATCAGTTTAATAGGTAAATGTTGGGAGTATGGTGGGCTTTTATCTGATGATAGATAAAATCTGTCACTGCTTCTACTTTTTGACAAGAAGTGATGGGATTGGATGTCGTGAGCTTAATTTTTTGAATGTTGAGTTTCAAGTCAGCTTTTCACTCAGTTCTTCCATTCTCACCAAGCCACTCTTTAGTTTCTCTTGACTTTCTGCCATTAGAGTGGTATCATTTGCATATCTGAGGTTGTTGATATTTCTCCTGGCAGTGTTGACTCCAGCTTGTGATTCTTCCAACCCAGCACTTGACATGACGTACTCAGCACATAATTTAAACAAGCATAATTTAAATAAGGCTGATACACAGCCTTGTTTTACTTTCCGAATTTTGAGCCAGACAGTTGTTCCATGTCTGGTTCTAACTGTTGCTTCTAGACTCTCATACAGGTTTCTCAGGAGACAGGTATGGTGGTCCCCATCACTTTAAGAATTTTCCACAGTTTGTTTTGATCTACACAGCAAAGGCTTTAGTGTAGATGTGAGATTTGTAACAGTTTATCCAACAATTTAGTATGTTTCAGTGAATTCAGTGTATGGAATTATACAAGCTGTACAGTCAGCCCTCCCTGTCCATATCCATGCGCGGGTTCTACATCCAGAGATTCAACCAACCAGTCAGAAAATATTGGGAAAAAAAATCCAGAAAGTCCAAATAGCAAAACTTAAATATGTCATGCACTGACACAATTTACATAGCATTTTTACTGTATAAGTATTACAAACAATTTAGAGCTCCACATTGCAAAGTTTAAGCTGCAATTGAAGAAAGTAGGGAAAACCACTAGGCCATTCAGGTATGATCTAAATCAAATCCCTTCTTATTACACACTGGAGGTGAAGTGCTGGGAGCCAGCGTAAGGAATCCCGCCCATGGCAAAGGTCATGAGGAAGGAAGCCTGACAAGACACAAGGGTGTGATCAGGCTTCTGGGGTTCCCCCTGGAATTTCCTGAGCATCCACCCCCAAAAACTAGAGTCTGCCTGCTTTACTGTGTTATGCTTTCCACCTACTCTTTTGGCATTAACAGGGGGCTGTCCCCCCACCACCTTTTTATGGAAAAAGTTAATTTAGAGCTTGTAGATAAACCTCCTGGGCATAATAAGAGTGTTTCAACCCAAAAACCCCTCTGATGGCTTTCTAGCCTGCCTGCTGGACTCTTACAGCTGCACATGTGATTGTTAGTGGCCTCCTGACTGCGAGAGGCACAGGAAGCTTAAAACATTCTAGGAATGTAGGGGCTTCCAAGGAGTCAAAATCATTAGAATACGACTGATTAAAGGTTTCATTTGTTGAGCCAATACTTGCTGCCAATTTTTCATATCTTTTATTTGTAGATATAGTTGGTATACAGAAAAAAACAGGCAGTAGACCTGGTATTAGCAACATTAGATCTTTGCGTTAAGTACTTTCTTTGTTATAACCCACTGCACCTTTGTTCTACAGGAATGTAACTTTATTTAGTACTTTGAGGGTGATGCAGAGTAAAGAAAAAACACTTCTAAGGAAAAAGAGTTTTCTTGTTGATAGATATTTCTCTAGGAAGAGAGCCATAAAAATGTTAACAGGCCTCTTGGCCAGAAGACAATGTAAACCACCTGAGACCTTCTGTATACGGGAAGGTATGCAAAAAGAAAGCCTGGTCTCAATGAGGGTCAGGACTGCTGCCCCTGCATAACTCTGCATATTCCATTATTTCTTTATGTACACCTTGGGGTATATAAGCTGATTTTGAAAATAAAGTCTTGAGTCTTGTACCGATACTGGGCTCCTCCATGTCGTTCTTTTCTCCCCTTTTCCAGCTGAATTCCCATCTGGAGGGTGGAGGCTTGCCAAGTATACTTACTTGCCCTGGTTTCTAAGATCCACGTGAGAGGGAGCCCAAGGCAGGGCACCCTCCACTATTCAAGTGGGCACTGGTGGCCTAACGTAGATGGTGCAAACCTCTTGTCTTGAGGTTTTATTAGTTTTCTGTGTAAACCAAGTTATTCAGCATCTTTTCTCCACTAATTTTCCTACTACACTATTCTTTCCTAATCTCTTTATATTTCTAATTAAATAGTCCTTTCCCAGACTCCGACTCCATCCCCACTTTGAATTCCCTGGATCCACCAGGGCTGGAACTCAGCAGTGAAGAATATATTCAAGGGATTAGATCTGATAGACACGAGAGCCTGAAGAACTATGGACAAAGGTTCAAAACATTGTACAGCAGGCAGTGATCAAAACCTTCCCCAAGAAAAATAAATGCAAAAAGGCAAAGTAGTTGTATGAGGAAGATTTAAAAATAGCTGATGAAGTAAGAGAAGGGAAAGGCAAGAGAGAAAGGGAAAAATATCCACCCAACTTAATGCAGAGTTCCAGAGAATATCAAGGAAGGATAAGAAGGCCTTCTTAAATGAACAGTGCAAAGACACAGAGGAAAACAATAGATGTGAAAGACTAGAGAATTCTTCAAGAAAATTAGAGATACCCAAGAGGACATCTGCTGTAAGGATGGGCAGAATAAAGGACAGAAACTGTATGGTCCTAACAGAAACAGAAGATATTAAGAACAAGTGGCAAGAATACACAGAAGAAATATACTTAAGAGATCTCACTGACCCAGATAATCATGATGGTGTGATACACACCCAGTCAGGCATCCCATATGTGAAGTCAAGTGGGCCTTAGGAAGTATCACTACGAACAAAGTTAGTGGAGGTGATGGAATTCCAGCTGAGCTATTTCAAATCCTAAAAGAAATGCTATTAAAGTCCTACACTCCCTATGTCAGGAAATTTGGAAACCTCAGCAGTGGCCACAGGACTGGAAAAGATCCATTTATACTCCAGACCCAAAGAAGTGCAACACCAAAGAATGTTCAGACTACCACAAAACTGTACTCATTTCACAGGTTACAAGGTTATGCTCAAAGTCCTTCAAGCTAGGCTTCAACATTACATGAACTGAGAACTTCCAGATGTACAAGCTGGATTTCAAAGAGGCAGAGGAATCAGAGATCAAATTGCCAACATTTGTTGGATCATAGAGAAAGAGAGAGAATTCCAGATAAAACATCTACTTATGAAATTGACACCTCATAATCACCATTTCTATTTTACAGACAGGAATACCGAGTCAAAGAGATGCTACAAATAGCATTGTATTTGGTCAAACCCATAGAATCATGGTTCAGAATTCACATGCATAACCACCGACAGTACTACNTGGTCTCAATGAGGGTCAGGACTGCTGCCCCTGCATAACTCTGCATATTCCATTATTTCTTTATGTACACCTTGGGGTATATAAGCTGATTTTGAAAATAAAGTCTTGAGTCTTGTACCGATACTGGGCTCCTCCATGTCGTTCTTTTCTCCCCTTTTCCAGCTGAATTCCCATCTGGAGGGTGGAGGCTTGCCAAGTATACTTACTTGCCCTGGTTTCTAAGATCCACGTGAGAGGGAGCCCAAGGCAGGGCACCCTCCACTATTCAAGTGGGCACTGGTGGCCTAACGTAGATGGTGCAAACCTCTTGTCTTGAGNTTCCCATCTGGAGGGTGGAGGCTTGCCAAGTATACTTACTTGCCCTGGTTTCTAAGATCCACGTGAGAGGGAGCCCAAGGCAGGGCACCCTCCACTATTCAAGTGGGCACTGGTGGCCTAACGTAGATGGTGCAAACCTCTTGTCTTGAGGTTTTATTAGTTTTCTGTGTAAACCAAGTTATTCAGCATCTTTTCTCCACTAATTTTCCTACTACACTATTCTTTCCTAATCTCTTTATATTTCTAATTAAATAGTCCTTTCCCAGACTCCGACTCCATCCCCACTTTGAATTCCCTGGATCCACCAGGGCTGGAACTCAGCAGTGAAGAATATATTCAAGGGATTAGATCTGATAGACACGAGAGCCTGAAGAACTATGGACAAAGGTTCAAAACATTGTACAGCAGGCAGTGATCAAAACCTTCCCCAAGAAAAATAAATGCAAAAAGGCAAAGTAGTTGTATGAGGAAGATTTAAAAATAGCTGATGAAGTAAGAGAAAGGAAAGGCAAGAGAGAAAGGGAAAAATATCCACCCAACTTAATGCAGAGTTCCAGAGAATATCAAGGAAGGATAAGAAGGCCTTCTTAAATGAACAGTGCAAAGACACAGAGGAAAACAATAGATGTGAAAGACTAGAGAATTCTTCAAGAAAATTAGAGATACCCAAGAGGACATCTGCTGTAAGGATGGGCAGAATAAAGGACAGAAACTGTATGGTCCTAACAGAAACAGAAGATATTAAGAACAAGTGGCAAGAATACACAGAAGAAATATACTTAAGAGATCTCACTGACCCAGATAATCATGATGGTGTGATACACACCCAGTCAGGCATCCCATATGTGAAGTCAAGTGGGCCTTAGGAAGTATCACTACGAACAAAGTTAGTGGAGGTGATGGAATTCCAGCTGAGCTATTTCAAATCCTAAAAGAAATGCTATTAAAGTCCTACACTCCCTATGTCAGGAAATTTGGAAACCTCAGCAGTGGCCACAGGACTGGAAAAGATCCATTTATACTCCAGACCCAAAGAAGTGCAACACCAAAGAATGTTCAGACTACCACAAAACTGTACTCATTTCACAGGTTACAAGGTTATGCTCAAAGTCCTTCAAGCTAGGCTTCAACATTACATGAACTGAGAACTTCCAGATGTACAAGCTGGATTTCAAAGAGGCAGAGGAATCAGAGATCAAATTGCCAACATTTGTTGGATCATAGAGAAAGAGAGAGAATTCCAGATAAAACATCTACTTATGAAATTGACACCTCATAATCACCATTTCTATTTTACAGACAGGAATACCGAGTCAAAGAGATGCTACAAATAGCATTGTATTTGGTCAAACCCATAGAATCATGGTTCAGAATTCACATGCATAACCACCGACAGTACTACACTATATTATAAAACTTGTGTCCCAGACGAGGCAGGAAAACTTGAAATGTCTTAAGCATTCAGACGTGTAAAAACTACTTTACATTTTTACAGGTTACCCAGATATTGAGCACTGTGATATTGCCTAGATTTCCTATGTAACAAGAAATTTACATTAGTCAGTACATGTTTTATTTGTGTCTAATTTCTAAGTTAAATTTGCACAATCTTTGTTCAACACGGAAAAGTTGTTTTTCCCCCCATGAGACATAATCACTGTTTAAAATTCTTGATAGTCTGTGGGTTCTTATCTTGCAAGAGCTGGTTGAAAACTCCTTCTTAAATCTAGGCAGAATTATAAGATGCTGACATTAAGTGACATAAAAGCACTTGAGTTAGGAAGAAAATGTATACGAATCAATGATTAAGCAACCATAAAATCAGATAACAGGGTGTTTTACTTTGTCATATTAGTAGTTTCAACTGATGATTCATGATCTTTTTCAAAAACTCTTCTGATTTATTAGCAAATTCAGTGACATAGTTCATTCTGTACATAGCATGGTTATATTTATTCTATTTTCTTTTATGTTTGCATTTACCAAAAGGAAAGCTAAATGCTTGGGATTATCTGTATTTAATTGAATCAAATAAAAATAGATTCCCCTGATGTTTATAAGTAGAAAATATGCTTACATTTTTTTCATCAGTTTTGCTAGAGTTTTTGTCATGTGTGTAAATTTGGTATTAATTATACATTATTTCATTTGTGATTTTGTAATGCTTATAGGCTGTGCTATTTGCTTATATCTTAGTTATAAAAAATAAATAATATTTATTTTTGGAAACACCACTAATATCATGAGACATTCTCTCATGGAGTCTTTGTGAATGAATATTTATTTATAGATATTTAGAATGAACTATAGAGTTCTTTATTTCTTAACAATTCTTTAAATGATTATCTGAGCAAAGTTATTTCTAATTTCAGAAACCTTACCATTAACATCATGAAGTTTTGCACATAACCAACATGAATATTAGTAAAAATCTGCATAGATGTTATCAAACAAATGTCTTCTCTTCATTCATTAAAAAGTTTCTTTAATACATATATTTAAGAAATATACTAATGAGGGAACCTTATAATGAGATATGAGATTCCAGAGATGATCCTGAGATCTGGATAAACACTGAACATTAGTATGATGTCTATGGAATTTTAGTACCATTTATGCAGAAAAATAACATTATGGAAAATATGAATTTAGTTTTTGTACAGTTTATTAAAGTTTATCTGAAATCATCATGAAGAAAAACAAACATAGAGTAGAAATTTCGGTCTTTGTTAAGAAGAGATACCAATTTATTTTCCACTACTTCATAATATAAAAATATACAATAATTTTTTTCTGTGGTATTTCAACACTTTTATGTCTTATACTAATTTTTTGAGATTTATTAAAGTTAAGGTCAAATTCTGAGCAATGCTATATCTGCAGTTCAGTTTAGTTNTTACTAAGTAAAATTAAAAAAATAATAAATTAATTAAAAAAAATAAAATTACTAGGCTATTCATATAATAAACCTAAATGCCCAGAATCATATAAAAAGTTTTAGTACTCTTTAAAAAAAATCCATAAAAATGCAATGAAAACAAAAATAGATACATTTAACACCCAAATTATACTAGAGGGAGTCTGGGGGAAAAGGCCCTTTGCATTGATTCACATTTTTGAATGTATATACCTTAGCACACTTTTAAACTTAAAAACAGGAGAAAACTTAAAATACAAGAATTTTAATTCTGTCTCTGGCCCGACAAAACTCTAGGCAAAAGAAGATACGTACAGCGATTGTAACAGAAAACAAAGTTGACAAAATCAAACTATTCTTCAGTGAAAGAATGGTTACACTGTAGTGTAATCATATAGCCTTTATATTCAGTAAAGTTCATGTGTAGGCGTTGTTATGGCTATTCCAAAAATGCTGAATTTCTGAAACCCAGAACCTGTGAATGTTACCTTCCTTAGAAATATGGTCACCAGGACTGTCCCTAGTCCAAAATGACAATGTCCTTATACAAATGAGAAATAGGACAGATTAACATACATAGGGAGAACCTCTGATGAATAGTGGGGCCATATTGCCCCCAACCAAAAAAAACTACCAGAATCTAGAACAGATCCTTCCCTGGTGGCTTCACAGGGAGCATTGCCTGGTCAATGACTTGATTTTGGAATCTTAGGCTTCATGACCATGAGGCAACAAAATTCTTCTATTAGTGGTACTTTGTTAGGTCAGCTGTAGCAAATGAATACAGGTATCAACGTAGACAAGTCTCAAAAGCACTAAAAAAGCAAGATGTTAGAATGTACGACATCAAGAGTGAACCTTAAGATAAACTATGGACTTTGGACTAATAGCATGTGTCACAGTGGGTTCATTAGTTACAACAAAAGTAAAACAATGGCAGGGAAGTGGATATAGGGGAAGTGGCACATGCCTTGGAGTAGGAAGATCATTATACATTCCTCTCAATTTTTCTGTGAAACTAAAACTACTCTGCTGCTAAGTCACTTCAGTCTTGTCCGACTCTCTGCGACCCATAGATGGCAGCCGACTAGGCTCCTCCGTCTCTGGGATTCTCTAGGCAACAATACTGGAGTGGGTTGCCATTTCCTTCTCCAATGCATGAAAGTGAAAAGCGAAAGTGAAGTCGCTCAGTCCTGCCCGACTCTTACCAACCCCATGGACTGCAGCTTATCGGGCTCCTCCGTCCATGGGATCTTCCAGGNTGGAGTGGGTTGCCATTTCCTTCTCCAATGCATGAAAGTGAAAAGCGAAAGTGAAGTCGCTCAGTCCTGCCCGACTCTTACCAACCCCATGGACTGCAGCTTATCGGGCTCCTCCGTCCATGGGATCTTCCAGGCAAGAGTACTGGAGTGGGGTGCCATTGAAAGCAAGGTGTGAAAAAGTAATGATACATCACATTTTGAAGTACAGATTTTGGAACTGGTTTCTACTGGTTACGAATCTGCCTTCCAATGCAGGGGATGCGCTTTCAAGGCCTGTTCAGGGAACTAGGATCCCACATGCCACGAGGCAACTACTGACACTGTGAGCTACAACTAAGACTTGACACAGCCATGAACAAATATATATTAAAAAATAAAGTATGGATTTTTATATTAATGCCTAGTTTTAGTAAAAGTATATAACACATTCAAATAATATCATTATCATGATTTCTTCTGGGAAGATGGTGAGAGAGAAGGATGAGGAGTCAGAATTTAACCACAGAAATTTTAGTGCTCTTTTTCCTAAAGTGAAACAGAATTTAATCTAAGAAGAGGAAAAATTTCTATGTTTCAGCCCTCTAGCATCTTAAATCACTTTATGTATATTTTGTTTCTTTGAATTGTTTCAAAATTACAAAGTGGGACAGAGAACACTTCTATAATTACACTTTTCAGAGTCCAATAAACCCAGATCCATAGACAGTACTCCACATAGAAGGGCAGACATTTAGACCAATGTAAAATCTGACAGCCACCTGTTTCACTTGCACATTCAAGACAGAATGGAAAACATGTGATTAGGTGAAATATTACAAATAACATCTTTTTCTAATTACAAATTAAATAATTAAAATTGGAGTCAGTAATTAAAATACTGGACCAATCCTTGGATTAAAAAATGCAAGTGACATACTAAAAAATCAGTTCACTTTTCTTGACTGAAGGAAGTTAGCAACATACTGATTTCCCCATTATTTTTCCAAATAATTGGTCCACTTTCTAAACTCAGAGCATAGTAATACTCTGTGACAACCTCAGAGTAATTGTAACAGAGAATCCATCAGTACAAATCCTACACTGGTTTTTCCTCCTCTGTCCTCTCTCTTAAAATGGAAAGAAGAGCCGTGCTTTGCCTCTTTCAGTATAACTTTATAAGTCTCAAAAGGGTATTCATGCATGAGACTGTTTTGACTAATGCCTGGAGCATGAACAGTGAAACCTTATTCCTCATCACAGCTCTTCTAATGGTACTTCAAAGACTTATGAAGCACCCTAGAGGCTGTTCAGAAGTACCCATTTTTCCATGATAAAGTCTGGCTAATAGAACAGATGGCTTCAATCACTTTTGAGTGAAAAATAGCTTGTTTCTGTGACATATTTTGCATTACATACACTGACTATCCAAAAGGCAACAGTAGTTAAAAAACTTTTTAAGCAAAATTGAAAAAAAAGAAAAACTACAATTGTCTATAGAATATGATCCCAAGTATATTCAAATCACCATCTATCTATCTATCTATCTATACACTAGGCATATTAATTCAAAGTTGCACAATTATATTTAAAAATATAATTATTACACTTAAATAGGGCTCCCCTCATAGTTCAGTTGGTAAAGAATCTTCCTGCAGTGCTGGAGACCTGGGTTCAATTTCTAGGTTGGGAAGACCCCCTGGAGAAGGAAGTGGCAATCCACTCCAGTATTCTCGCCTGGAAAACCCCATGGACAGAGGAGCCTGGTGGGCTACAGTCCATGGGGTCGCAAGAGTCAGCCACAACTTAGCGACTAAACCACTACCATCATGACATTCAAACAACAGAATGGCACTTCTATAACAACTAAATTTATAGTTATGAAATATGAAATAATATATATTAAACAATATAAAATGCAAATCAAATAAAATACACTCCTGAGCATGGCTAAAAACTATTTTATCAAAAGTATTATTAAAATGATGGCAACTTTTCATAACCACATTCAAGGGCTTTTAACATGAGATTTCATTTTCCCCCTGCCTAGCAAGATTTCTGGAATAATCTAAGTAGGGCTGACATTGTGGTCAGATACATATAAATCAGCAATGTCAGATGTTTATGACTGATTGTGTTTTGTTGTCATTTAGAAGGAAAGATTCATGAATGTGAGCAGGAACAGAATGTGTCCATAAGACGAAGTACACACAAGACATTCAGAAGACTGCTGCAAGGAGGATTATTTTTAATTCTAGTTTAATTATTACAATTTTCTCCTGTAAATTTCCAACAGTCATTTTATTTTTTAACTTAGTGATATTTTCTCAGCTTTACTGAAGCATGGTTGATAGATAAAAATTGTATATATTCAAAGTGTACAATGTGAAGTTTTGATACATGTATTCATGTATGTTTTGATCACCACAGTAAATCTAATAACATATCTATCACAAAGTCACATTATTTTGATAGGTAAAGCTGATATTTCCTTTCTTTAAAATTATGGTACAAGTAAAGATGAGGTTTGAGTAGGTGGAGAAATAGATTCAGTGAAATATTTTACTCATTAGGATAATGGGCTATGGAGAGGAAAAAACAAAATCTTATTGAAAAGTTTCATGTACTTTCATTTCAAAATGCTGTTGTTCTTGTTTATGTATATTTTTTATGTTTTTTAATCACTTCAGTACTTGCTACTTAGGGTGGCAGCAGCTAAAATTCATAATCAATTACTGTAAAATTATTTAAAGATATTAATATAAATTTCTTTCCACATGAAATATTGAATTTTTGCTATAAACATCAAATAAACTAATATTCATATTCTTAAAGTAAGTGAAAATGTGATTCATGAAAAATTTTAATTGCCAAGTTATGTCAGAAAACTTATCTGCAATATTCTTTATTACTTCACACACACAGACACACACAACACATATACACACAGTTGCACAGGGAGGGAAGGGATAGCCATTCCAAGTAAACTTGTGACAGAGACAGATCACTACTTAAAACAATGTACACTACCTTGCTCAGCTAAAAAACAAAATAAAGCAAAAGAAATCAATACTCCATGGCTGTGAGATCTCATAAATTAAAAATTAGAGAGCAAAGTTTTAGTGTTTATGAATTCATTTAAAACAATTTTTAAACAGTGTCATTTTCTGTGAATGCAAACAAAGAAACTAAAATGATAATATTTGTCTTCAAATTAGAAAGAATAGCAGAAGCAAGTAGGAAATTAGAGTGGTTAAATGATTCGTAAGTAAGACCAGCTGTTGCACCATATTAATTCTGTGTTTTACTTAGCATTTATATATTTTTAGTAAAACACTAAATATTTTTAAATAAGGAGAAGGAAAAATTCCCTCCAGAAAAGGAAAAGTTTTGCTAGGATGTTCATTTTTCTTTTTCCTTCCTATCTTTTCAATTTTCACTGAACAACAATTTTTAGGAACTTCTTTCTTCAATCTTTGTGCATATAAACAATGGTTCTAGAAATTTA
>SJYV01003762.1:465054-507165 GCA_006410875.1 Neotragus pygmaeus
GGAAAAGACTCTGATGCTGGGAGGGATTGGGGGCAGGAGGAGAAGGGGACGACAGAGGATGAGATGGCTGGATGGCATCACGGACTCAATGGATATGAGTTTGGGTGAACTCTGGGAGTTGGTGATGGACAGGGAGGCCTGGCGTGCTGGAATTCATGGGGTTGCAAAGAGTCGGACATGACTGAGCAACTGAACTGAAATGAACTGAACTGAAACATACTGTGGTAGCTGTTCTGTTTTCTCCAATTTATTAAAGACCAATAAAAAGGAAAAACATGCACTTTGTTTTAGAATCACTGATGAAATGTTAATACTGATTAGTGTGTCACAAGAACTCTGTGTTTTTAACTAATCACATATGCTGCTTAACTTCTAATGGGAGAGCTTGAAGGGAGCCAAGTAATTTATGGGTCTTGGAAATGTTTAATTAAAAATTTAGTCAACATAAAAGGTCCATAAAAACAATTATATTAGTCAAATATGATTCCACTGAAGTACATCAGCTATGGGAGGGAAAAAAGCATGTAAAATAAACATACATTATTAGTTGATTTATAATGTGCCACCTACACACATTCTCTAACTTGATTTGTAAGAAATGAAAATGTCCTTTCCATTCCAAGCAATGGAAGCACATTGATATACATGAAATCATTACTTTGTTCCTCTCAATCTGGTTAAACTGCTTAGTACATGAAAATGCATAACCCAGAGTTTATTTGCTATCTCACTGTAGCAATAAATATCATTCACATGATAAACATCATTGTTTTATTAAGGTATAATGTAAATCAGTACAACCAACAAAGGGCGGAGAGAAATGATAATCTTAGAACTGACCTCCAGAATACACTAATATTACTATTAAACTTATTTTAATAAGTTACATGTACTTTCATCTGTGAACTGAAATAAACATACCATACTTATTTCTCCTGTAAGAATGGAAGAGGGAGGAACACACTGGAGACTGCATCTTGCTTTGGTTAATGGAATGGAGTATGGTATCACCCTGCCTAGCTTGTGTACTGGATTTAACATGTGACTTAGGCAAGTTCTCTAAATTCAGTATCCTCATCTGTTAAATGAAGAAAATGTGATGCCTATATATAGGGTCATTATAAGAACTGAATGGTTGAATTTATGAAAGCATAGTAAGAACTTTATATATTACATAAATAATAACATTACCCTCCATTTCTTCCTCTGCTAAAATCAATTTCTCTTTGATTTGAGAATATATTCTATATGTAAACTAATGTGTGCATAGTTGCTCAGTCATGTCTGACTCTGTGCGACCCCACGGACTGTAGCCTGTCAGGTTTCTCTGTCCATAATGAGGATTCTCTAGGCAAGAATATTGGAGTGGGTTTCCCTACCCGCCTCAAGGAGATCTTCACAACCCAGGGATCAAACCCAGGTCTCCCACATTGCAGGCTGATTGTTTTACTGCCTGAGCAACTAGGGAAACCCCTGTAAACTATTTATTAATACTCATTTCTAAATGTAGATCCCAGAAGAGGACACAAGAACTCATAATTTCAAATCAATGTGCTTTTTTACAATGGATTGTTTTTCTGTTTAATGAGGAGTCTCATGGCCTAAAAGAGTGGTTTTCTAAGCATAGCTTAGCACCTACTACATCAGAATTAGTAGGTATAATTATTACAAATGTAGATACTTTGACCAATGCTATATATATTGCATCAGGGTCCTAGATTATGTGAGATGCCAATGTAACATACAAATGTATGCTATTTAGATTCATTATAAGGAAGGTTGCTTAAGAAAAATCTTCTTGAAGGAGGTCCTGGTAACATGATAAATGACTATATAAACTTCTAATAATTTTTCATTTTTATTTTTAAATTTTCAATTATTTTATCTCAAAATTTTGAAGGAATTAATTTAATTTGATATGAAGAAATATTAATGGCTCTCCAATANCTTCTTGAAGGAGGTCCTGGTAACATGATAAATGACTATATAAACTTCTAATAATTTTTCATTTTTATTTTTAAATTTTCAATTATTTTATCTCAAAATTTTGAAGGAATTAATTTAATTTGATATGAAGAAATATTAATGGCTCTCCAATACATAGAAAATTAAATCTTATTATTCTGGTATCAAAGCTTTCCAAAATCATACACCAGCTTATCTTTCCAAACTTATAATCCCACTATTTTACATACTGCACAATCAAACTGGACCACCTGAAGTTCTTCACATGCATCTTTTACAATACTTCTCTGCTTTTACTCAATATGCTTCTCCACAGTCTAGCATGTTTTTCCAGCCTCAATATGTCCAAATTCTACCTGCATTTCATGACCTTATTCAAACAGTATTTAATGAAATAAGGAGATATTTTATCTTATTATCTGAAAATAATTACTATTTCTTCTGAAATTCCACAATGATTTACTAATCTCCTTAACAGACCTACTTTTAACTTTATTTTATAGTTACTTGTGTGTGTGTGTGTGTGTGTGTGTGTGTANGTAATCACATTATATCTTATATATGCAATAGATACACCACATTTTCTTTATCCATTCATCTGTCAATGAACACTTGGGTTGTTTCCATATCTTGGCTACTATGAATTATGCTGTAATGAACTTGGGAGTGCAGATGTCTCAAGATATTTATTCCTTTCCTCTGGATATATAACCAGAAGTGGGATTGCTGTATCTTTCATCAATGTTTTATAGTTTTCAGTGTATAGATTTTTCACCTCCTTGGATAAGTTTATTCCTAAGTATTTTTGGGGTGTGCTATTGTACACAGGTTTGTTTTCTTAATTTCTTTTTTGGATAATTTGTTGTTAATATGTAGAAGAAATACAACTGGTTTTTATATATTGATTTTGAATCCTGCAACTTTACTGAATTCATTTATTAATCCTAACAGTTTTTTGGTGAATTCTTTAGGATTTTCTATGTATAGTATCATGTCATCTGCAAACACAGACAGTTTTACTTCTTCCTTTCTGATTTGGATGACTTTTATGTCTTTTTCTTGCCTAATTGCTCTGTCTAGGACTTACAGGACTAGGTTGAATAGAAGTGGCAAGAATGCACATCCTCATCTTGCTCCTGATCTTAGAAGAAAAACTTTCAGCTTTTCACCATTGAGTCTGATGTTAGCTGTGGTCTTGTCATATATGGCTTTTACTATGTTGAAGTACATTCCTTCTGTACCTAAATTATTGAGAGTTTTTTTTATGAAAAGATGTTGAATTTTCTCAAATGCTTTTTCTACATCTATTGAGATGAGTATATGGTTTTTAATCTTTTATTTGGTTAATATGGTATATTACATTTATTGATTTGCATCAGTTCAGTTCAGTCGTGTCTGATTCTTTGCAATCCCATGGACTGCAGCACACCAGGCCTCCCTGTACATCACCAACTCCTGGAGTTTACTCAAATTCATGCCCATTGAGCCAGTGATGCCATCCAACCATCTCATCCTCTGTTGTCCCCTTCTCCTCCCGCCTTCAATCTTTCCCAGCATCAGGGTCTTTTCAAATGAGTCAACTCTTCACATCAGGTGGCCAAAGTATTAGCGTTTCAACGTCTGTCCTCCCAATGAATATTTAGGTCTGATTTCATTTAGGATGGACTGGTTGGATCTCCTTGCTGTCCAAGGGACTCTCAAGAGTCTTCTCCAACACTACAGTTCAAAAGCATCAATTCTCCAGCGCTCAGCTTTCTTCACAGTTTAACTCTCACATCCATACATGACTACTGGAAAAACTGTAGCCTTGACTAGATGGACCTTTGTTAGCAAAAGTAATGTCTCTGGTTTTTAATATGCTGTCTACGTTGGTGTGAGATGAGTACAATTGTGCAGTAGCTTGAGCATTCTTTGGCATTGCTTTTCTTAGGGATTGGAATGAAAACTGACCTTTTCCAGCCCTGTGGCCACTGCTATTTTCCAAATTTGCTCAATATGCCACCATTGGCCCCAGGTAAATAGCAGGTAGGGAACACAGCTCCACCCATCCATAGAAAATTGGATTAAAGATTTACTGAGTATAGCCCTGCCCATCAGAACAAAACTCAGTTTCCTCCTCAGTCAGTCTGTCCCATCAGGAAGCTTCCATAAGCCTCTTATCCTTCTCCATCCCATCAGAGGGCAGACAGACTGAAAATCACAAATTGATTTGCATATGTTGAACTTCCATTCTGAAGGAGATCAACCCTGGGATTTCTTTGGAAGGAATGATGCTAAAGCTGAAACTCCAGTACTTTGGCCACCTCATGAGAAGAGTTGACTCATTGGAAAAGACTCTGATGCTGGGAGGGATTGGGGGCAGGAGGAAAAGGGGACGACAGAGGATGAGATGGCTGGATGGCATCACAGACTTGATGGACGTGAGTCTGAGTGAACTCTGGGAGATGGTGATGAACAGGGAGGCCTGGCGTGCTGCGATTCATGGGGTCGCAAAGAGTCGGACAGACTGAGCGACNAAGGGGACGACAGAGGATGAGATGGCTGGATGGCATCAGGGACTCAATCGACGTGAGTCTGAGTGAACTCTGAGAGACGGTAATGAACAGGGAGGCCTGGCATGCTGCGATTCACGGGGTTGCAAAGAGTCAGACACGACTGAGCGACTGAACTGACTGAACTGATTGTCAATAGAAAACCCTACTCAAATCCTATTTTAAAATTATCTACCCTCTGTAAAGAATTACCTTGAACTTCAGCCTGAGAAATTTGCAAATAATGGTTTTTTGACCTTTCCAGTTTTACCGTTTGTTGTAATGTTAATGTCTTGAAAGTGACTATATATGTTTTAATTTTTAAAATAACAGATTTACAGATAGGTACATTGATTCTGGTGATAAAATATGTTTAGCGAAATTAAGTATATATGGGTACAGAGTTATATTTATCTATGTAGAATTTTAATATTATACAGTCAAATTTTGAAAGCATATTTTTAATATATTTTTATTTCCAAATATGAATTTATGTGAATAGAGATAGCCAGACATGATTCAAATCTCAGTTTCATCAATAACTATAGTAGTGAATAACTCTTAAACACCATGGGTTTCATTTTTCTTAGCTTCAAATGAAGATTCTACGTAGGATTCTAGAGAATTAAATGACTACCGAATGTAAATTATTTAGCCTTGTGCCTGGAATATATTGGGCTTCCCTGGTGGCTCAGAATACTAGACTGGGTAGCCTTTCCCTTCTCCAGGGGATCTCCACAACCTAAGGATTGAACCCAGGTATCCCGCATTGTGGGCAGATTATTTACCAGCTGAGCCACAAGGGAAGCCCAAGAATATTGGAGTGGGTAGCATATTCCTTTCTCCAGCTGATCTTCCAAGCCCAGGAATCCAACCTGGATCTCCTCTATTGCAGGCGGATTCTTTACCAACTGAACTATCAGGGAAACCAGGTATCAGGTAGATAGACTCTTAGACAAATAGATAAAGAGTACAATTCATACACAAAATGGCCACTGGAGAAGTTTGGTCTGTTGTATTTATAGACTAAATCACCTAGGTTGATTTCTGAATTATCTTTTGGGAATGAATATAATGATAGTTGTCAATATAATGCTTCTGAAACAAAATTGCCTGGATTCAAATTCTGATTTCTCTACTGGTGGCACTGGTGGTAAAGAACCCACATGCCAATGCAAGAGACATAAAAGACATGGGTTTGATCCCTGGGTGGGAAAGATTCCCTGGAGGAGTAAACAGCAACCAACTCCAATATTCTTGCCTGGAGAATTCCATGGACAGAAGAGCCTGTTGGGCTACCATCTACAGGGTCACAAAGAGTCAAACACAACTGAAGTGACTGAGCACACATAATTCTATGTAAGTGGATTCAATTTTTCTATGTGAAAAATTTTCTCAGTAAATGAGGAATGATGAAGGTGATAATGAAGTGACATTCATTATGTATTCAGAGCATTTCAAGGCATTTTGAATTATACCACAGATGCTAGATATTTTATTAATTTCCAGTTTCTGTAAGGAAAGAGCTCCCAAATCTGACGACTTAGCTCAACAATTATTTATTATTTCCACAAGTCTAGGCATTGGCTGGGTGATACTTCTGCAGGTCTTGTCTGTCTGGATTTAGTCACATGGCTGCATTCATCTCATAGAATGTCTGGACACTAGGTTTGTCCCAGACATCCTCGTCCTCAAGTCTAGGGTTTCTTATGGGAAGGGCAGAGCCCAAACTCTCAAGGCGTTCTCATCTTCCAGAAGGCTAGAGCAGGCTTCCTCAGGGAAGTATGATCTCAGGGTTTCAAGAGGTGGGGTATGGAGCTACCAGACTTTAGAGGTCTGGGCTAAAGAATTTACACCTCAATTCTCTTACATTCTATTACTCAAGGAACATCATAAGCCCACCTAGATTGAACAGTTGGGAAAAGAGCTTTCATCTCTTAACTGAAGGAGCTTTAAGTGTTTTTATATTCTATTATAGCTTTTATTTTTATTTCAGGACCTGGAAGCTTAAACAGAAATCTCTATGTCTTCATATAGACAGAAGGAAACAAACTCTTTTGCCGCGTCTCTAAAAAATTTATGATAATTAATGCAATCATGAGACTATAAAACTACTTGGTAGCCATCATTTTTAAGTAAATAATATATTTTTAAATATTTTCCCAGGAGAACAGTGTGTAGTACACAGAGATATCAGTTTGTATTTTTATTGCTGAAGCTGTTACTAATGTTTAATCTAGTACCTTACAAAGAAGTTATATTATGAATGCAAACATAGGCATATAATTTATATTTGCATCGAAACTAAACAATATTGGTAACAGTTTTGTTTTGTTTTGTTTTGTTTTAAAGAAGATAAACTTTCTCTTGGACAAGGCAATGGCACCCCACTCTACTACTCTTGCCTGGAAAATCCCATGGACAGAGGAGCCTAGTGGGCTGCAGTGCATGGGGTCGCTAAGAGTTGGACACGACTGAGCGACTTCACTTTCACTTTTCACTTTCATGCATTAGAGAAGGAAATGGAAAGCCATTCCAGTGTTCTTGCCTGGAGAATCCCAGGGACGGGGGAGCCTGGTGGGCTACCATCTCTGGGGTTGCACAGAGTCGGACATGACTGAAGTGACTTAGCAGCAGCAGCAGGAAACTTTCTTTGCCACTTGCAATGTATGTGGCATTCTCACGGATGTGTTGAGAATCTCAAGGATTCTACATCCCAGGCAGCTTTTTATTTGGAAGACCATTCAGGACAAAATACTCTTCCCTTGGGCATTTAGTAATGACATTCACAAGACAAAACTTTATGATATCTACCTCATAATCTTATGTTAGGCATGGAATTCATAGTTTCAATGACACCAGTGAAGAAAATTCTTTTACTTAAACTTGATTTTCCTTCTGAATATGTCACAGTCATGAGTTTCTCATAACAAAAGTTATGAGAAATATCACTGCTATTCATAAAGAATCTTTGAAGTAATAAGAAGCTCTTTATACCAGTGTTTGCACTATTAAAAAGAAAGAACATCAAAGAATCCACAAGGTTAAGTGTGAAGAGCACTGAATAGGGATTTCAGACATCCACATGGCAGCATAAAATCTTCCAAGTATTAAGTAGCATTTGACAATTATTTAACTTTCTACTGTCCTCATTTAAAATAAATCCATTCAGTTAAATATAAATCCTGTCAGATGTTGTCAAGAAGTCACCTACAATATAAATCATATACAAGTCTTTGCAGAATTTTTCTTTTGTCATTTAGTTTTTTATTTTGCACAAACAGATTTCTCTTGGCAGGGGCAGGAATATTTTTGGTATTAATATTGTTGTTGATATGTACAGAGATCCTAAGATGGAATAAAATGCAATGGTCACAACTCTTAAAATGTAAACATCAAAGATGATTTAGCAAATAATGAAAAATGCTTCTTGATTTTGAATTTTAAAGTCTATCTATAAATTTTTCTCAGTGATTAAGGTTAAGCAAATTATTCATTATTCTATTTGTTTTCCTTCATCTGAAAACTCCATATCCATTAAGATAATAACAATATGAAATGGGAATTTACTTAGAGACCCTATACTGCCTTTCACCTATTCTAAGAAAACCAAAAAAATTGTGGTTTCAGAGTATCATGAAAAATAAGAAAGAAAATGCAGGCATATGCTAAATAAAGTAATAACTCATTATAAATGTACAGTGTAGGAGTTTTGCAAATGTGCATTGGTTGGGATTCAATTTTGTTCATTTTAAATAATTAAGTTTCAAAAATCATCTGTCTTTCCACATATAGATTCTTTTCTACAACTTTTCTTCTGTTCAGAACCAATGTAAAATGACTAGCATGCTTAGAAATTAAAAAAAAAAAAAAAAAACAGAAGAAGAAAATAGATAAGATATGTGAAATTTGTCCCCAGGAACTGATAAGGCAACACAAAGGACAACCAGTAACTTTTAAGACATTCTATTAACTTAATCTAAATAAATAACAATTTACAATCATACAAGAACTGAAAAACCAAAAGCTGTGATAGTTTTACCTAATAATGATTTTGATGTAACAACTTATGAAATAATAAAATTCTCAAGTGGATTAATGTACAATTGAAGAAGCATTTTCGTTATTTTAAGGAAAAAAACAGGCAATATTATTTAAAACATAGATTATGACCAAATAGTAATGCTGGCAAAATTAGGGTAATTTCCTCTGGAAATAAAAATTGTTTTGGGGCTCCTGAAGAGTCAGGATGTATTGGTATTAGTATTGAGAGGAGATCAGTTCTCTATTAATAATATTACTTACAAAAATAACCTGATTTTTGAAAATTAACATTTCAATTAATTTCATTATTTATTTAATCATTTATGAGTACCTGCCGTATGTTAGAACTATACTAGTCAGTGAGACTTGAGTCATAGATAAACATACATAATTTCTGCCCTCAAGGAGCTTATGGGCTTGCTAGGTGGATCATGAGAAATAGATGGGGAAACAGTGTCAGACTTTATTTTTCTGGGCTCCAAAATCACTGCAGATGGTGATTGCAGCCATGAAATTAAAAGATGCTTACTTCTCGGAAGGAAAATTATGACCAACCTAGATAGTATATTGAAAATCAGAGATATTACTTTGCCAACAAAGGTCCGTTGAGTCAAGGCTATGGTTTTTCCAGTGGTCATGTATGGATGTGAGAGTTGGACTGTGAAGAAAGCTGAATGCTGAAGAATTAATGCTTTTGAACTGTGGTGTTGGAGAAGACTCCTGAGAGTCCCTTCGACTGCAAGGAGAACTAACAAGTCCATCCTAAAGGAGATCAGTCCTGGGTGTTCTTTGGAAGGATTGATGCTAAGGCTGAAACTCCGATACTTTGGCCACCTCATGCCCTCGAAGAGTTGACTCATTGGAAAAGACTCTGATGCTGGGAGGGATTGGGGGCAGGAGGAGAAGGGGACGACAGAGGATGAGATGGTTGGATGGAATCACTGACTCGATGGACGTGAGTCTGAGTGAACTCCGGGAGTTGGTGATGGACAGGGAGGCCTGGTGTGCTGCGATTTATGGGGTCGCAAAGAGTCGGACATGACTGAGCGACTGAACTGAACTGAAATGAGGTGGATCAATCCCTAGGTCAAGGAAGATCCCATGGAAAAGGACATGGCAACCCACTCCAGTATTCTTGCCTGGGAAATCCCATGGGCAGAGAAGCCTGGCAGAGTACTGTCCATGGGGTCGTAAAGAATTGGACATGACTTAGCAACTAAACAACAGCAACATGGAGCATATAATACAGAGCGGTAAATAAATAAGAAAGGAAATGAATGCATACTTGCCTGAGAGTGATAAGTATTTCAGAACACCGAAGAGAAACACCCAACTCAGATTTGTTGATTTAAAGACAGTTTCTTGAAAGGAGTCATCTTAGCTGAGAAATAAACATTGAGTAGGAGCTACTCAAACAAAGTAAAGGTAACAGGGATCTAGGGGGTGTCTCCTATGTGGCAACCCATGCTATAAGCCAATCAAATGACATCTTTTAATGCAGGTTTGAGAATTAGAAAATTTAACTCTTTTGTTATATAAACAGCAAAGTCTGGAATTTTCTAAGACAATATGCTTAGTAGCTCAATTGTGTCTGACTCTTGTGAACCTACAGATTGTAGCCTGACAGGCTCCTCTGTTCATGGGATTCTCCAGGCAAGAAAAGTGAAGTGGATTGCCATTTCCTTCTCCAGGGAATCTTCCTGACTCAGGAATTGAACCCAGGTCTCATGCATTGCAGGTAGATTCTTTACCAACTGAGCTACAAGGGAAGTCCAATAGGTACAAATAGGTATTCTATAGAATACCTATTTTAAGTCCAAGCATGTATTCGAAGACAATACCTATTTGTAAAAAGATTTTCAGTCATTTGTTCATTCACTCATTCTTCCAACAAATAATTATAAAATTCTTTCTACATGCAGGTCCATTTATTGGCAAGAAAGAGAAGTAATATTCCTACACTTGATAGAACCTACATTCTCAGGGCGAAACAAAAAAGATACACAAAATCAATTACATAGTGTTAAAAAGAGCTATGTTGTGTGCAAAAAATAAATAAAACTGGTAAGTGGGATAAGAAAGGTCAAGATGAAGGACGTGTGTGAGTGCAGGTGCATGTGCACTAGTAAGCACACATTTATAAATAGGATGGTCAGGAAACATTTCTGAAGAGATATTTATGCAAAAGGCATTTATGATGCCTTGGAAGAAAAGCTATGACAAACCTAGACAGCATATTAAAGAGCTGAGACATCACTTTGCCCACAAAGGTACACAGAGTCAAAGTTATGGTTTTTTCAGTAGTCAAGTATGATGTGATAGCTGGACCATAAGGAAGGCTGAGTTCTGAAGAATTGATGCTTTCGAACTATGGTGCTGGTAGACTCTTGAGAGTCCCTTGGACTGCATGGAGATCAAATCAGTCAAACCTAAAGGAAATCAGTCCTGAATATTCATTGGAAGGACTGATGCTGAAGCTTCAATATGTTGGCCACCTGATACAAAGAGCCTACTCACTGGAAAAGACCCTGATGCTGAGAAAGACTGAAGGCAAAAGGAGGGGACAACAGAGGATAAGATGGTTAAATAGCATCACTAACTCAATGGACATGAGTTTGAGTAAACTCTGGGAAACTGTGAAAGACAGAGAAGCCTGGTGTGCTGCAGTCCATGGGGTTGCAAAAGTTGGACACTACTTAATAGCTGAACAACAACAACAACACCAAAGTAGGAAGACATACTGTAATTTTGGAGAAGATGGTTCCAGGTATAAGTAAGAGGAAGAAGAAAAGTCCCAAGGTG
Source organism: Neotragus pygmaeus (assembly GCA_006410875.1). NCBI lineage: Eukaryota > Metazoa > Chordata > Mammalia > Artiodactyla > Bovidae > Neotragus > Neotragus pygmaeus. The sequence continues at coordinate 476,397 of SJYV01003762.1, forward strand.
TAAACATACATGGAAATTTCAATGATTAACAAGGAGGCAAGCATACCTGGTAAAGTGAGTAAATGAGAAAGTACAGGGAGATGAGGTCAGCCAAAGAAAGATCCTATGGGCAAAGAAAGATCCTATAGATCCTTCAGGTCAGTGTCATTTATTCTGAGAAAGATACAAGGAGTCATGAGAAAATTCTGAGCTGGGAACTGGTATCATCTGATGTATTTTAAAGAGATACCTGTGGCTGTTTTGCAGAAAATAAACTCGGGAAGTCCAAGGGTAAGCAAAGGCATTCATGAGAAGACTATCATAATCATTTAAAATAACAGTGGTTTAATCAAAGTGTTAGCAATGGAATGGGTTGGAAATAACTGAATTATGGGTTCATATAGGTGTATANTGATAAGTATTTCAGAACACCGAAGAGAAACACCCAACTCAGATTTGTTGATTTAAAGACAGTTTCTTGAAAGGAGTCATCTTAGCTGAGAAATAAACATTGAGTAGGAGCTACTCAAACAAAGTAAAGGTAACAGGGATCTAGGGGGTGTCTCCTATGTGGCAACCCATGCTATAAGCCAATCAAATGACATCTTTTAATGCAGGTTTGAGAATTAGAAAATTTAACTCTTTTGTTATATAAACAGCAAAGTCTGGAATTTTCTAAGACAATATGCTTAGTAGCTCAATTGTGTCTGACTCTTGTGAACCTACAGATTGTAGCCTGACAGGCTCCTCTGTTCATGGGATTCTCCAGGCAAGAAAAGTGAAGTGGATTGCCATTTCCTTCTCCAGGGAATCTTCCTGACTCAGGAATTGAACCCAGGTCTCATGCATTGCAGGTAGATTCTTTACCAACTGAGCTACAAGGGAAGTCCAATAGGTACAAATAGGTATTCTATAGAATACCTATTTTAAGTCCAAGCATGTATTCGAAGACAATACCTATTTGTAAAAAGATTTTCAGTCATTTGTTCATTCACTCATTCTTCCAACAAATAATTATAAAATTCTTTCTACATGCAGGTCCATTTATTGGCAAGAAAGAGAAGTAATATTCCTACACTTGATAGAACCTACATTCTCAGGGCGAAACAAAAAAGATACACAAAATCAATTACATAGTGTTAAAAAGAGCTATGTTGTGTGCAAAAAATAAATAAAACTGGTAAGTGGGATAAGAAAGGTCAAGATGAAGGACGTGTGTGAGTGCAGGTGCATGTGCACTAGTTTAAGCACACATTTATAAATAGGATGGTCAGGAAACATTTCTGAAGAGATATTTATGCAAAAGGCATTTATGATGCCTTGGAAGAAAAGCTATGACAAACCTAGACAGCATATTAAAGAGCTGAGACATCACTTTGCCCACAAAGGTACACAGAGTCAAAGTTATGGTTTTTTCAGTAGTCAAGTATGATGTGATAGCTGGACCATAAGGAAGGCTGAGTTCTGAAGAATTGATGCTTTCGAACTATGGTGCTGGTAGACTCTTGAGAGTCCCTTGGACTGCATGGAGATCAAATCAGTCAAACCTAAAGGAAATCAGTCCTGAATATTCATTGGAAGGACTGATGCTGAAGCTTCAATATGTTGGCCACCTGATACAAAGAGCCTACTCACTGGAAAAGACCCTGATGCTGAGAAAGACTGAAGGCAAAAGGAGGGGACAACAGAGGATAAGATGGTTAAATAGCATCACTAACTCAATGGACATGAGTTTGAGTAAACTCTGGGAAACTGTGAAAGACAGAGAAGCCTGGTGTGCTGCAGTCCATGGGGTTGCAAAAGTTGGACACTACTTAATAGCTGAACAACAACAACAACACTAAAGTAGGAAGACATACTGTAATTTTGGAGAAGATGGTTCCAGGTATAAGTAAGAGGAAGAAGAAAAGTCCCAAGGTGTAAACATACATGGAAATTTCAATGATTAACAAGGAGGCAAGCATACCTGGTAAAGTGAGTAAATGAGAAAGTACAGGGAGATGAGGTCAGCCAAAGAAAGATCCTATGGGCAAAGAAAGATCCTATAGATCCTTCAGGTCAGTGTCATTTATTCTGAGAAAGATACAAGGAGTCATGAGAAAATTCTGAGCTGGGAACTGGTATCATCTGATGTATTTTAAAGAGATACCTGTGGCTGTTTTGCAGAAAATAAACTCGGGAAGTCCAAGGGTAAGCAAAGGCATTCATGAGAAGACTATCATAATCATTTAAAATAACAGTGGTTTAATCAAAGTGTTAGCAATGGAATGGGTTGGAAATAACTGAATTATGGGTTCATATAGGTGTATATGGAGAAGGGAATGGTAACCCACTCTAGTATTCTTGCCCGGAGATTGCCATGGACGGAGAAGCCTGGTAGGCTACAGTCTATGGGGTCACAAACAGAAGGACACGACTGAGTGACCTCACTTTCACTTTCATTGGTGTATACAAAAAAACTAAGTTTTATTTTCCTCAAATCCATCTATCTACCCTTTACCGTACTACAGTTTTCTTAACAGTTTTGATGGGACTGACTCTACATCTGGGTTCGTGATAAGGACCCTGAGGACATCCTTAGGGGAGCCCATGGGGAATGAGCCAGCCTGTCTGTTCCCAACCCCTCATCACAGTGATGGATTCTATGGTATCTCTCTCTTATTCTGTCCTTTGCACTTGAAGTCTAGGACTTTTAGCTGACAAATTGAGGAAGAGAAATTTTCTTTCCTTCTTGTATGGTGTGTTATGGACAACTAATGTCTGGAATTGCTTCAGCCATTTTGCTACCATGAGATAATTCCATCTTGAGTCAAAACAGACCAAGAAGAGGGTCAGGCTCTAAAAATCTCAGAGACATGGAGTGAGATACATGATGAAATAGTTTCTAAAACGTGTGCTTTTTAATGATAAAATATATTCCCTGCATTGCTTAAGTGCATTCTAGTTGAATTTATGTTATCTATAGCTTTTGGTTGCCCTAGAGTCAAACAACTATGAGTTTAAATACATAATCTGTTAAAATAGGAAATAATGTGTAAAATAAGGATACAAGTTACATAGTTCAATGAAGGAACTATGGTGTGAGAAATAAATAAGATACTGGGTGATGCCTTTGTTTTTTTGTATTTTAGAAAATATTATGTAAGGAAAAATACATATATGATGTATTTCATATATAGGATAATTAAAACTCTTGTATAGGATATTTAAAATACCAAATCCATGGCTTGACTAGAGAAAATCTGAAATACCTTGAGTTTTTCAATACAAAAGGTCAGGACTGGATGAATGTGAAGAATGTAAAGGCTATTTAATAGCTATTTGGTAAAGAGTACCAGATTCAGGGATTAAAGGAAAACCCTGTCTCTATCTTCAATTTCACCAAAAATATTTTAGATATTTTGCTAGAAAATTTAGTTAACATATGTCTATAAAACTAGAACTTGGCACCTAGTGATACGTGTTTTTGCTATAACCATCATTATCATTATTGTCAGTATATTTAAAGTAAGTTTAAGGAATATTCAATTAAGAATTTAAAATAGTTTCATTCTTTTACAAATGGTTGACCAGTTTTCCCAGCACCACTTGTTAAAGAGATTGTCTTTAATCNGTCATCTGCATATCTGAGGTGATTGATATTTCTCCTGGCAATCTTGATTCCAGCTTGTACTTCATCCAGTCCAGCATTTCTTATAATGTACTCTGCATATAAGTTAAATAAGTAGGTGACCATATACAGCCTTGATGTTCTCCTTTCCCTATTTGTAAACAGCCTGTTGTTCCATGTCCAGTTCTAACTGTTGCTTCCTGACTTGTATACAGATTTTTCAAGAGGTAGGTCAGGTGTTCTGGTATTTCCATCTCTTTAAGAATTTTCCAGAGTTTGTTGTGGTCCTCACAGTCAAAGGTTTTTGCTTAGTCAATGAAGCACAAGTAGATATTTTTCTGGAATTCTCTTGCTTTTTTGATAATCCAGTGGATGTTGGCAATTTGATCTGTGGTTCCTCTGCCTTTTCTAAATCTAGCTTTAACATTAGGAAGTTCACGGTTCACATACTGTTGAAGCCTGGCTTGGAGAACTTTGAGCATTACTTTACTAGCGTGTGAGATGAGTGCAATTGTGTGGTAGTTTGAGCATTCTTTGGCATTGCCTTTCTTTGGGATTTGGAATGAAAACTGACCTTTTCCAGTCCTGTGGCCACGCTGAGTTTTCCAAATTTGCTGGCNAGCTCCCAATCCTGAATCCCCCTCCCACCTCCCACCCCACAGCGTCTCTCTGGATCATCCCTGTGCACCAGCCCCAAGCATCCTGCATCCTGCATCCTGCATCGAACATAGACCGGCACCTCGTTTCTTACATGATAGTATACATGCTTCAATGCCATTCTCCCAAATCATCCCACCCTCTCCCTCTCCCTTAGAGGCCAAAAGTCCATTCTAATGTCTGTGTCTCTTTTGTTGTCTCACATACAGGGTCATCATTACTATCTTTCTAAATTCCATATATATGTGTCAGTATACTGTATTGGTGTTTAGGTTGGGACATTCCCTCCCAAATGTTTGTTACAATTTGTAACTCGTATCATGTTAATCTAGCCCTCTGATGAAAAAGTCAAAAAGTCTAATACTAATTCAAAACAATTAAAATTTTATCTATTTTAATTCAGAATTAGGTTTCTGTACCTGGGCTTATTAAAGTATGAATACTTTTGGTTTTTTTAGTTGGGATGAGCTTTTTGTTCTGGGGATAAAATATACATTTGTATATATTAAAAGAATGTCATGATTTAGTTCTTGATAAAATATGCCCAGTGCAAAATTATTTTAAAGTAAAACCCTAAACAATAAATTTATAGAGGAATATGATAAATGCACACTCTCTTGTGAGCTGATAGTGAAACATTTAACATAACTGTTTTCAATGGGATTTTTAATTTTCATACTGTGTTGACATATCACTCTCCATCTACATATCCATCTATCTAGCAGTTATATTTTTGATGACCTCAACTACTAAGACAAATAAATGATAATACAATAGGAATGAATAACAGAAGTGTTGTCATGTAAATAATCTAAATGCATTTTCTGTAAAGAAAATTTATACATCAATTTTTCCAAATCACTAGAAAACTTGAGGAGCTCCATGAAATTTATTCTTTTTCTAAGTTTGAGCTTAATAAAGCATGGTTTGTATTATCCATGATTTTATCCACTTTGCAATTCGACTGTTAACATTCTTTATATAATTTATGTATTCAAATTTTTTCCTATCATTTCCTTCTCACACACAATATTCCTTTACCTTTTTGTAAATTAGTTTTCCCACCCTCAATCTTCCCACTTCATGTGTGTTTATATTTCTTGACCATGACAATTCACACAACAATTTTGCAATTCTTTGTCAATCTCAGTACTATTTGTTGAATTCTACAAGGCCCATCCCATAAATTCCAACTAATTGTAGTATTTAGCTTTCCTTAAAACTTCATCTTTTGACTTGACTATTAATTTACATGCAAAAAAGTATCATTTGAATTCAGATGACTTCTCACAAAAGCAAAATGCTAGACTCCATAATGATTTAATAGCTGGAAAAATGTCTTAAATGCTGTGTAAACACCCATAAATTAATCATTTAATCACTATCCTCAGCATAAAATCATTATTTCTTTTTCTAGACTGATGAGCCAGGGTTGCCTAATCAATTTCAGTTTCTAGATTAATGTAAGATTCTTATCTTGAAAAAATTGCTATTTTTTTTCTTGTACGTGTTGAACATAATTTTGAATCTGGGTTGCTCATATATCACATTGATGTCACTAATATAAATCAATCAGAAAATGACAGAACAAATTATAAATTTGAAACTGATTAAGAAACAAATGCATTTCTCAAAAAACAGTTCATAGAGATTGAAACTAAAGTTTAAATCTGTTAAAAGAAGTTTTTTATAAAAACCACATATGGTACAGGTAACTTTTTGTAATTTAAGGCTGAGAAAATATTCAGACATTAAAACCAACTACTGTAGCCCACTTTCTACAATGTCAGTACTTGATAAATGTCCAGCAATGTGGCATTAAATCTAAGAGTTACTTGAAATCAATAATTTTTGTGAAATTGATATTTGGTCTGAAATGTCAGACACTGAGAAAATCTCCATCTTGTTTTTATTTTTATTTTTTTTGGTAGGTTTGTAAGGATTTTATAGTATGTACACTCTGAAAACTTGGGGGGAAAACAGCAAATCAAAAGTCAACAAAGTTTCTGCTCTGAATACAAATGTTTGTTTTATAGGATAGCCATGCCTTGAATAGTCAGATAAAAAATATTCTTTCTTGATATTTAAAGTATTTGTAGATCAAAAAACATACTGTGCAGTCCTAAAAGGCCAGTAAGTAAAAAATCACCTGGAGCAAATATTTATTAATAATTTAGTTTAAAAAACAGTTAACTAGTTCATCAGAGAGACATCATTCAAAGAAGGTTATGCAAGCTTAAATAATATGCTACCAGGGGACTACAATTCTTAATGATTGTTCAGTATGCTCTCAGTATGTTAATAGAAGATTCATATGTAGAACCAAGTAAGCTTGAAAGATATTGCATATGAAGGCTGAAAGCAAAAGTTTAATCCCAGTATTTTTCTGATGTGAGAAGATAGTTCACATTCACAGTGCACTTGTGGCATATAGATACTGTGATGAAAAATTAATGTATACTAGTATGCCCAAAGCTGAGTTTAGACTGAAGGAAAACCTAATTTTGTCTAATTTTGTCTACCTCTTCTTAGCACTTTTATTAGTTCAACCTTAGGTTAAGGACAAAATGGAGTGAAATATAAAAAAATTCACTGAGGAAAGTGGCATATTGGTGTACAGCGCTTTTTTTTTTTTGTCATGGAATAAAAAATATGCTATGGATACATTCAACATGGATGAGAACATGAGTGCTTAGAATGATGCTCAGTGAATAATTCAAATATCTTTGTATCCTCTGGGCTACTTTTGAATGTTTCTCTCAGTTTTATCAGTTAAAAACAACTATGAACCCAATGACATGTGTTATTCTTATTCTCAAGAGATAACCACTTCATTTACCTGACACTTCCAATAATTCAAACTATTTTGACCAAAATTTGATTACAAACAACATTTTCTCGTCAATCAGATAATTCCACTACCTACAAACTTACACTAACATTACAGGAATTAAGTCTGACCTAATTCAGTCAAACACATCCTATCACACTGTGAGCTCTACTGGCAAGGATGTCCTCACCAATCAAAGTCCACCTGAGGTACTTAAGAGGTAACCGATTTACTCCCGTGAACTAAAAGCTGAGGCCAAGGAATAGAAGGAGCATTACTCGTAAAGCCCCTTCCTACACAGGCACCTGTTATTGACAAAAACCAGTGATAAGCTACTCATAGGCTTTGAATGGTTCTTGCCACATAATACGATGAATTATTAATCAAACCATAGCTCGATTTTTAGTTTACCAGACAAGAATTGCTCTACATTGATTTACTTAAAATTAAGTATTTGAGGGGAAATTTTAGGGGAATTAATCATTCAACCAGCACTATTTTCCCTACTCCTTAATATTTCCAAGTTCTTCATATGGAATACAGATATATTTTCATATATATGGTTGTTATACAACAGCTCACAGTTATTGTAATTTTGATAAATGGATTTATCAAAGAAAAGTTGTTTTATGCATTTATAATAATAATAGAAATAAGAAAACTTTATTTTAATATGCAAAGAAAATTCAGATGTGGTGCCAAACTAATAAACCTGCCTGGTTACATGCTACCTTAATGAATTAAAGAAAAAACTTGAAGTGAATAAAACAACAAAAATGTAGATCTGAGCTATAATATGAGATAAAATATTTTTCACAAATGGATTTGAACCATAAATATATTTTTTAATGAAAAAATTCAACTAAAATCTATCTTTTGTTTACTGTCCATGGATGTGTCTGCTATGAAACTTTAGTTTTTATTTGCCTAAAACTTAAAAAAAAAAAAGTCTCAAGGTGTATTCATTCTACTCTAAGTCCTAACCCCCTGGATAATGGGAAGTTCTTTTTCACGTCTCAGGCAACTTAGCCCTCAGCTGGGGAGATAACTGACAGAGCTTGTCCTAAGGTACATGATTTGGTTGGACATCACACTTACCTGCTTGATTTGTGGTTACATTTACAGACACATACTGCCGGGCTCCTGGGCTCAAGTCGGACACTCCATTCACTGCCTCAATCTCAAAGGTATAGTTTGTGTGAGCGAGCAGATCCACCACCATGACAGAGGTGTTTTTCAGGCCGATTTGCTGGGGGAGGTACCTGACATGACCGCCACACTCGTCACACACACCTGCATGGGAGCTGCACTTCTTGCATGCAATATAATATGACACATCTTTCCTTCCACCAGTGTCAGCAGGAGGAATCCATTCCAGAAAGACACTAGTTTCATTAACATTTGAGATGGCATTCCGAGGAGCTGAGGGGGGTCCTGGTTTGCAAAGTAAAGTGAAAAAAACAAATTTTGAGATGATAAAATTAGGCATTGCTTACTACACAAATTTCTGGTCTGAAGGAAAAAAAAAATAGCTTTGCAATCATTGTTTTAAGCAGGGCAGAATGCAAGAATTATCAATTTGTAATAATCTTTGAAAAATCTTGTTATAGTTTTGTCGGGACAATAGTGGGGTTTAAATACTATAGAAATGACTTATCTTGGCAATGTAACAAGTTCAATTAAAGACGATGTTTTGCTTAGTGTATACATAAATAATTATGGAATAAAACTATGCATGCAAAAAATGTAGATAAAATTATGTATTCAAATAGTAGCAGGTTCTTCAGCAAGTCCAAAGAAAAATTCTCCTTGGGGATTAACGTGATTAAGTCCTCAATGATACTTGTTCCCTGAAAGCTAGGAATTAAACATGAAGGATTTACTAAGCAATGAGTACAGGTAGAAAGAGGATTTATTAGTGTGGCTCTTGACTACAAATTCTACAGAAATTAAAAAAGAAAAACAAAAACAGACTTAGTTTATCTCAAAGGAAGTTGCATATCTACTGATAAGCCACCAACAGAATTTGGAACCTCCCTCATATGACAAACAAAACAAAACAAAACAAGAATTTAAGTAGTTGATCAAAATTACAAACTATAATAAAATTTTGCATATTTTGATATGGTTTTAACATTGCGGTTCGGCAAAACTGTGCATTTTACTTAACTGAAACTCTGAAACTTATTTTAAAAACAGTTCCCCAAAACAAAATTAAGAAGAATGAATGTGTTCAGACCTTGAAAAATCAGCATAATAAATTTATATATAAATAGCAAATGCTATCCACGTGTATAATACTGTATTTCTGAAATAGCAGACTAAAGAGAATTAAAATTGGTTACCTACCAATTGTAACCAATGCATTACTCCGGTGGGGGGTGCTGATAATGAGATAAGCTATGAATGTGTGCAGATGGGAGATATATGGGGAATCTCTGTATCGTCCTCTTAATTTTGTTCTCAACCTAAAAATGCTCTAAAAAAATAGTATCTATAAAAGAATTAACTGCATATTGTCTGATTCTAGAGTAGATTTTTAGATACTCAGACTTACAGCTTCAGTCCACTGTTAATATTATATGATCAGATGTTCTTGAAGAGAAGACGCATTTAGATTTGTTTCAGAATTACTTAGCAAAGATTTCCCAATAGGGAATAAAATAGACTATGAATGGTTCATAGGCATAAATTAACCTACTCAGGATGACATAGCTTAGTTATCTTAATATGTGCTGTCTGTTCTAAACATAGAAGTAAATATTAATTTCTACCTAACATTTATTAAGCCATGACTTCTGAGGACTAAATTTAAAAGTAATAAGAAAGTTACCTAGTATTCATAAAATATCACCTAAAGAACTCCATAATGTAAAAACTGCCAGTTTTGATTAAAAAATATCTACCTTTGCTATAGTTGTGGTTGAATCCTGTGAATATTCCCATACAATCTCACACACTCCAATATAAAAGTCACTTTTAAATTGAAACAAATACTTAAGATGGAAATACAACTCTTTTTACTATTGCCTTTAACTTTTCTAATAGTGGAAAATAATGGCAAAAATGCAATTTGAGATCAAAATGTTACAGGTTATTTTGTGATAAAAAGGTAAAGTATACTTGGAATAAGTCTACTTCAGAAGATAACAAAAATCTGAGATTTTTCCCTGCCAACTTAACTATACCCACAGTTTCCATCTTTCCTCTAAATCTGTGAAACTGTATCATGGTCTAACTCTTCTGACTCTGCTACCAATAGCTCCTCAGCATGTGAGTGGGGGCACATATGCCTCTCAAAGTCAAAATGAAACTCATATATTCAAGGGAAGCTCTAAAGAAGAGGTAATCAGTGAAGACTCAGACTGACACGCACCAAAAAATAACATAATGAAATTCTACCGTCCTGCTAATAGACATGATGTATGANGGGGCACATATGCCTCTCAAAGTCAAAATGAAACTCATATATTCAAGGGAAGCTCTAAAGAAGAGGTAATCAGTGAAGACTCAGACTGACACGCACCAAAAAATAACATAATGAAATTCTACCGTCCTGCTAATAGACATGATGTATGAACCCAAGTAGAGCGGTGAGAGGCACTCTCAATTTGAACAGATTCATTAGAATCTCAATTTTATTTTTTTCTTTTCCTCTAGGTTTGTAGCATTTGGTGTTCCAGAGTACCAGAAAAAATATTAAAAGGAGTTGAAATCATAAATTTAATTCCAAAGAGCCAAACAGACATAAATCAAGTGATCTAATCTGATCTAAGGTATCATCATATGTGGTATTTGTGGTATTATGAATACAACTAAGAACAGAACATACACACTCACAGACTATTAGAAAAATTTTCTACAGGACTCCCTGTCTTTTTTGAGAAACGCATACAAATAAATGTTCCTCTGAGACACAGTAGTAGAAATGCACACACCTGGATACAGAGAAAATATAAACCTCAGGTCCTAAACAAGAGCTAAGCAGTCATTGACACCAGAGCATGAAGTCTCACCCATTCCCAAAGCTAGTAATTTTACAGAATGGGAGGCTCATATTCATGCTGAGAAAGAGACTGATCGTGGCTGGACTACTTAAAGAAAAGAATACCTATAAAATTGATGAAATTGAAATAAGTCAAGATATGATTTTCTCTAATTCACCAAAGTACAGTCTAGCCAACATCTCCCCCCACTATTTGGGTTTTATTTTGCTTTGAATAACTGAATCAATTTCCACTGCAACCAAGATATATCACATTTAATCCCACTTTGTATCTCCTCCATTCAAATGTATCCTCTTAAGAAAGGTATACAATAATGTCATTTACTAATGTGAAGAGGAATTGTTTATAGTTAGTAACCATCTAACCCATAAAAGTATCAGAATGTGATAAAGAATGACCTTTAACACTATCAAGTTAATATCAATGATTTGAGAAACAATGCATATACATTTCACTGATATTATGAAACTCAGGCACTGAAATTCAGATAAAATTTCAGTTGTGATTATTTAAGTAAAGAAATCGTATGTCTTTATATAGATACCAGAGAGTACTAAATTTCAAAAAAGTTGTCTTCATCTTTGAAGGCAACTACAGGGATCTAAAAGAGTACAAAATGGGACATCATGGAAATGAATGGTAAGGAGAGTTGGGATTCACTATTCTTCCCTTTCATTTGTTTTTGTTTGATTTGCAATAGAGACAAAGACAGAAAAACTAAAGAAGTACTGTCATCAAGCAAAATAACATGTAAATTTGTTTCCTTCTCAGAAATATGTGGCACACTAGAAAAACAAAAACACCAAAATACTGATAGATATGGAAGTATCCACTGCAAATGTTGGAATAAAATGTTCATTATTCATCTAAGATTATCTGACCATATACTTAATAATAGTTAAGGATGCTCACTGTTAAAAAAACACAACCACTTGAGAATCCTAGTTGACAACTGGTTTTATATTTGACTCTTAAATTTGATTTGCCAACCCGCAGCACTCCATGTTCGTGTAGTGTTTCCTGTTTTATAAATGACCTTCTCATTGGTCTTTGCAGCTTAGTGGGGCAGGTTACAACAAGAAGATAGAAGTACCATGTACTGGATATTTTTGTGATCAGAAAGTTGGCTTGGAAGAAGAGGAAGAAAAACAAAAACGATTTACCAGGAACAGGGGAATGGATTTGTCAAAGTCATGTTTGGCTACCACGAGCACTCAAATAAATCATAAAGTTAAAAAAAAAAATGTATTTGTGGGCCAGATGTTGAACTTGAAATAAGGGAAAACAGATTCTTCCTAGTGTAAATGATAAAAGAGACTCAGATTTCTTAATGTTTACTCAAGAAGACTGGATTCTGGTGAAATCCTATATTGGCAAATTAAACATTATGCCTGTTTTTGGGGAAAACGGTAAAAGAATGTAACAGGCTCCATCATTCTATTTCTTCAAACTGGTGAAGGTTAGCATCACCAAAGATCCATGGATTTTCCTTACTTGTGCATGCCATTGTGGGTGGATCAGACTCCCTCCTGAAATAATCCTTTTCACAGACACAAGAGGTTGAAGCTTCCTCATGGGTGTAACTGTGAGGTGGACATTTGCTGCAGCTCTGGCTGTGAGGTGAGGCTTTGAAGAACCCAGGTCTGCACACTGTCAAAAGAAATAAGAGACTAAGCTTTTCCCTGGAACAGATGCAGTGTTTGCTTTGTGAATAATGTCATTATTTTGACTAGTATACACAGATTTCATGTAACACCATTCTTTCATAAATTTCAAATTTTTTTCATAAGTTTCTGAATCATAAATAACAGGCTATTCATCCAGATAATCAAATATTTATTTAAAGTATTTAAATCAAATATGATTGGAATATATTTATAATGATTCTTATGTTACAAGAAATATAAAGATGGTCATATGTATTTAAAACGAAGTGCTTTGAATATAACTTTCATTTATGCTATTACTAGAACAACTTATGTTGAAAAAAAATAACAAAATTTCAACTATGCTCAGAGAACGACATGGTACACAGTAGTTGCTCAAAGATTTTTTGTTGAATTAATAAGTAAATTAACTGTGTGCTTAGTCACTCAGTCGTATCCAACTCTTTGGGACCCTTTGGACTGCAGTCCGCCAGGCTCCTCTGTCCATGGGATTTTTCAGGCAAGAATACTGCAGTGTGTTGCTAGTTCCTCCTCCAGGGGATCTTCCCGACCCAGGAGCTGAATTCACATCTCCTGTGTTTCCTGCACTACAGGTGGATTCTTTACACACTTAGCCATCAGGGAATGCTAAAACCTTCACAAAATTCGATCAGAATGGAGAGAATGCATGATTGAGCTAGTATATCATTCACATTATTATTAATTTGTATTATACTAATATCAAGAGGATTCAGACTTCAGGGTTTTTGTTTTTGTTTTTCCCACATTTTACTCCATTTTAGAAATTTTCATTGAGATCCTTACTGATCCAACATTCACCTATTCTGGTATCAGTCATGTTTAAACCACAAAAATTATAATGCTCTACAAAGGAGAAACATGTGCCTTATTCAATTTTGCATTTACAATACTCATCACAGTATTACTACAAAAAGTATTCACATATTGTTATGTAACGCACACCTGAGTGAATGACATGGTAAGAAAAATGTAACTGAACTACTCAGAATCACATGAAGAAAATCTCTGATATTTTTGTTAAGTTAGTGGTCAGGTAAGTAAATGTTAACAAGCTAAGTTCCCTTATTCTGTATTCCCTAGGCTTTTATCTTTCTCTTTCTTCTCAATGGGTAACAAAACCAAACTTCAATATTCCAGTTGTCCACTATGAACCATGTGAAGACCATAAAACTGATAGCTTGATTACTTTTTGTAGCTTAGTTAACTTAAAGCTAATCAACTATTTATGTTTTTTTTTCCTATTCTGAAAATCCACTATATATACTCAAGAAAATTTATTCAAGCATCAATGAACATTTGCTAAAGCTTAAAGGTAAATTTGTATTTCCATGTAAATTCTGATAGACATAATGAACTAGGGCTAATTTTCATCTGCTATAAATGATCTGGGATTTTAGTAATCCGTGCTAAGGCTTTCTGCCATCACCATGAATAATCAGGAATTGACAAAAATGAGAAGGTATTTTTCAGTAGATCTAATTATAGCGATAGTAAATCCTAATGCTTTCATAAATTCAGAGTGAATGTGAAGGTATTTGAAAGATAAGAAGAGCTTTTTGATAGTATTAGGGACATTCTTGTAGTTAAATGATTAGGAGAAGATTTAAAATATTATTTTTCTTATAACAGGATTGCTGTAGCAGCCAGTACCATTCTTAGCTAAGTTATCCAATTTTTCTTCTTTTATCCTTTTCAGTAAAACCATTCTCACTTCAAACATAATTTTCTTTCAAAGACATGAACTGTCAGTCCACACATTCTGCATATTTGGAGCTCACTTATCATTCATGAAACAAAAGTCATTTCTTTTTAATGAATTCCTTTTAATTTAAAAACTTTATATAATATCATATATAACACTGCTTTTCAATCCTCCATGGGAAGTTAGGAAATAGGAAATGATATAGATGTAAGTAAAAAGTAGAAAATCGTATCCTTCTCTTCAGTAGAGAAGTTGAACAAAATGCTTTCAGCAGGTTGTGAGCCAGAAATTCTGCTTACCACTAGGGTACAAGGTGAAAAAGATAGATGTGGCCCTGCCTTTATGAGTATTAAAGCCACTGCATGTGTAACTATAAATATGATTATGTAGGAAAGAGAAAGAGCAGGGAAGTAAATATGGACACCTTATTTAGACTGGAATGCGAAAGAACACTTCCTTCAGGAAGCTGTCTCCACTGATATGTAAAAGATTAGGAAAATTATCCAATTTGAGGAGGAGTACTGCAGTGCCTTTGAGGGCAAAATCTTTTCAAGAGAGAGGAGAACAAGTAGGGAGATGGAAAACACTAAAAAGTTGATCAGGGAGATAGTGGGAACAAAGAGACAGAGGTGATGTTAGGGAAGAGAATACCAGGTCAGAAACAGATTATGGTTTCTAATATTTGGAACTTTTAATTAATAGGTAGTAACAGGTCATTACAATGTTGTAAGCAGGGAAATGTTTATAGTAAGGTCAAAGTAGTGTGTAAGAGATCATTTTTCTCTAGCATGGGCAATGGATTGACAAGGAGCATGCATGGAGGCATTTGGCCCTTTTGTTTCTGTTGCATTGTTCTGGAAACAGACAAGAGTGGTTCCAATCACTCTTATCACTACAAGAGTGGTGATAGATAAGCGTAGGTAAATTCAGGAGATGAATATGAGGGAAAATCAGCAACATTTCATGATACATTTAATAGATCAGATGTACGAGTGAAAAATCCTAACAATGACTCTAAGGTGTTTGGCTTAAACTTCACAGGCAATACTGGTGCCATTTTCTCAGACAGAAAACAGATGAAATGTGTTTGGGGAGATAGTAATTATGTTTAAAGTATTATTTAATTTAAGGTGGCTAAAGAAATCCAAATAGAAGTATAGGGAAGAAAACTGTAGGGTTCAATGCATTCCAAGAAAAAATATCAAAAAATCATTAATTATCCATTATCAAATCATGGCTCTAAATCCAAGTGGGACATGAAATGTTGCTACACAATCTTTTTGTTGTTCAATAGCTTAGTCATCTCCAAATCTTTGCAACTCTATTGACTATAGCATGCCAGGCTTCCCTGTCCTTCACTATCTCTTGGACATTGCCCAAACTCACATTCATTGAGTCGATGATGTCATCCAATCATCTCACCCTCTGTTGTCCCCTTCTCCTGCCTTCAATCTTGGTATTATTTATTTAGTTAGCATCAGTCCTCAGGATCAGCATGAGTATTTTGGAGCTGTTCTTCTTTCTTCTAACTCCTTATAAGCTCTATTCCTTTGTGAATCTTATGGTACATGCATGTGTGCTGAGAAACTAGAAGTCATCAGAGAGGAAATTTCTTACTTTTCTACACCAAATCTCCAAATCTATATGCACTTGGATCTTTCTTCCTATTAAAAGGAAAATATCTTTGCTCTTAGGAGCTTGCCTAGTGCCTCAGATGGTAAAGAATTTATCTACAATGCTGGAGACCTGGTTCTATCCCTTGGTCGGGAAGATCCCCTGGAGAAGGGGATGGCTACCCACTCCGATATTCTTGTCTGGACAATCAGTGGACAGAGGAGCCTGGCAGGCTACAGTCCATGGGGTCGCAAAGAGTTGGGCATGACTGCACAACTAACACATGTCTTTGCTCTTATTTAAAAAAAAAAATGTTCATTTGAACTGGAGTCCCATCTGTACTCTCTCAGAGTCATCTTCCAAGTGTCTACTATCCCTTTTACAAAATCAGGTGTACTCTCAATTGCCCTCTCTCTCTCAATCTCCCTCTCTCTCTTTCTCTTGGTCTCACCCTTTCTCCTCCCTCCCTCCCTGTGTCATTATCTGGAGTCTGATACAATTTCCAGAACTCTTTAGTGGAAACAAAGTGAAGCAAAAACAAAAGCCATAGCACAACACAGTCAATCTTGCTTGACTTCATTTCTCCCCATAGCAATTAAATACCAAACAGTTTGGTTTCCATGTGGAACATAACTTCTTAAATCATTTTTCCATACATGCATCACAAGTTCCTCATTCTAAGTTACATGTTGACACACTCCACAACACGGCCACTTCCTTTGTTATGAATGTAGCCCTCTGGATGCCATACTTCTCCACAGCATTTGACCATATTCTCTTTTGGGAAACTCCTATTAATTTTACTACAAAATGCTAGCACAGCCTACAAGTTTCCAGACAATATTTAAGAAACCCTTTAAATGTAATTTCCTATCACACTCACTATGTCCATCAATACTAACTGACTTGCAATTTCTAGAACTTGAGAAACTTCTTTATCTGCCTTTGAATACTGAAGGAAAAGCATTCCAGGTCAAAAGACAAGAAGTATAAATTAAGAGAACAGGGGTGGTACAAAAAGCTTGTATCCTTGATAAAAGACTTGTATTTAATATGAACACATCTGGAAGACTCTGTGTGTATTTATTTTTTGAGGATGCTCTTTCTGCCAAGCACTGTGGCAGGGAATATCTGTGTGGTGGTGAGAAAAAAAAAATTCTACTTTATATTCTGAAGCAACAACATATTTAGAAGACAGAAAATAAATAATAGTCCAAAAAAGTAAAATTTACTTTTTACCTTTTAATCTTGACAATATTCAACAAAACTTATTTAGGTAAGAAGTAAAATTTTTCTAAATTCCAACCTGATATAATTCATTCAAAACAAAGGAAGCTTCTGGAGCAGTGTTGTTTCATAGAACTCTTATACATTACCTAAATATTTGAAAATACCATGCAAGTCCATTCAAGTTGAACAAGGTACAGGACCAAAGAAACACACCCCATGTTAACATTTTCATGAGGCTATTGTAGCAGTCCTCTGGAGGAATGGAAACTAGTTTTAAAGTTTCTATTCTGTCAATGCTTCAGTGCTCATTTTAAGTTCTATGTTTCCTAAGATGCTTGTGCTAAATCCGTGATTACATGTTTTCTTATACATCCCTTAGACCTTTGAACTATTTGCTTAGTGTTTCTTTTATGGAAGATAGAAACTATTTTGACAAAATTTTATGTGTAGATTTTCTCATCTGCTCCCAACTCATATAAACATTCTGGAGACTGAAAACTGTTCATTTGGTTTTCATCATATGAAGCATAGTTCTTTGTACTGAGTATATATTCATCAGTATCTATGGGTATAAATGGTATGCTTCTTTCTCAGGGTCTAAATGGTACGGCAGGAAATTTAAAAGAGCTTGTTAATGAGAATTGTCTAAATATTAAGTTCTGGCAAGTAAAAAAATATAGTATTACAACCTCGCTTATTACTTTAGAAGTTTTGCACAAATTACCAACACTGACTCTCATAGATATCAGTTTAAAAACAAGGATGTTATAGATATCAATTAAAATACAGTTTTCAGATTTAAACATAAGATGCAAGTCATCAATATTCAAATGACTGTGAGTGGGTGTATGTGTCCACATGCGCACTCAGTCATGTCTGATTCTTTGCAACCCCATGGACTGTACCCACTAGGCTCCTCTGTCCATGGGATGTTCCAGGCAAGAACACTGAAGTGGGTTGTCATTTCCTACTCCAATTCAAATGAATAAAGGCTGTCAATGGTTAAAAGTGTGAACAGGTGCTGCCTAGTCTGATGAGGAATTCTTTCAATCTTCAAAATTACCAAAAATGGGTAGTTGATAAGTTAGGATTTTTTCAACTATTCTCAATTAAATTACTTTTAATGTTTCCAAAATATTTCAGCTTTAAAGATTCATCACTGTTGGGATTCTTAAGTGAATCCATTTTGCAAGTCAAAGTCAATAATAAACATGGGAACCAAGAAAAATAATTTAATGTTAAATATATTGTTTTAGTAATTTATAATACCTAGAATTATCTTTATTAGAATTAAAATAGATTATTTAAATATATATAAAAGGCAATGGGAATAAAAATGCACAAACTGCTGTCTGTAGAGTTTAAGATACAAGCAAAGTTCAAAACATATTGGATTTATCCCATTATACTTTATTAAGAAAGACAGAAAATCACTATGAACAAGGTTTTTACCACAGTTCTTTGATATGTAAATTGTCAGAGGATATAAGCTATGTCAAATTTGCTATTTAAATAGATTTTTCAAAGTAAAGTGTCCACAAAATAGTTCAGGCAAAATTTAAGAGATGTGTTAAGATAAAGAGCATAAAACAACATGTTAGAAGAAAATTACAACTCAAAATATTTCCAATAACATTTACACCAAAATTTAATGATAATAGCAGATTTATTCTTACATTTGAAATTTACATTCAGTATAAAAAATAGGTATTATGTTGAAACACTAATACATTAAAATAAGATTTTAAACTACATAACAGTTATTGAATACTTACAAAGAGAAACATGAGAAAGATCCTAATTTAGAATTAAGTTTCTAAATAACTTTCAATGACTAAAAGCAATAGAGCTAATTGGAATACTGAAAAAAATACCAGAGAAAAATAAATTATGTTGATAAATACTTTAAATTTCTATATATATAGTATATATATATGTATGTATGTATATAATTTACTCACCAAATATAGACAGAAGCTCAAAGAAATATCTACATTCATAAATAAAGAATAAAATAAAGTGCTATATATCCTTTACATATTCACTCAATCAATATATGCAATAAACCAAGCCTATGTGTCATAAACCGTACTGGACATATAAATATAAGTAAAACTTAATCACTGCCATTATGCCATTAAATAACTCAGTCATGTGACTATTGTTTATATGTTGACTGGCACATATTTGTATGTTAAATCATTCAGTCGTGTCCAACTCTTTGAGATCCTATGGACCATAGCCCCTTCCGGCTTCTCTGTTCCTGGGATTCTCCATGCAAGAATACTGGAGTGGGTTGTTATGTGTTCCCCGGGTGATCTTTCTGACCCAGGGGATCAAACCTGCATCACTTAAGTTTCCTGAATTGGCAGGTGTTCCTTACTGCTAGCATAATTTAGCACATATGTTTTAAAAGACATTCAAAATGACAATTTAAAAATAGCATCCTCTGTGTGTTGTTGTTCAGTTGCCAAGTCATCTCTGACTCTGTGCCACTCCATGGACTGAAGCATACCAGGCCTCCCTGTCTCTTAACCTCTCCCAGAGTTTGCCCAAGTTCATGTCCATTGAATCAGTAATGCCATCCAGCCATCTCATCATCTATATTCCCCTTCACTATTGTCTTCAGTATTTCCCAGCATGAGGATATTTTCCAGTGAGTTGGCACTTCACATCAAGTAGCCAAAGTATTCAGCATCAGTTCTTCCAATGAATATTCAGGGCTGATTTCCTTTAGGTTTGATTGGTTTGATTTCCTTGCAATTGAAGGGACTCNTTTACTGCTAGCATAATTTAGCACATATGTTTTAAAAGACACTCAAAATGACAATTTAAAAATAGCATCCTCTGTGTGTTGTTTTTCAGTTGCCAAGTCATCTCTGACTCTGTGCCACTCCATGGACTGAAGCATACCAAGCCTCCCTGTCTCTTAACCTCTCCCAGAGTTTGCCCAAGTTCATGTCCATTGAATTAGTAATGCCATCCAGCCATCTCATCATCTATATTCCCCTTCACTATTGTCTTCAGTATTTCCCAGCATGAGGATATTTTCCAGTGAGTTGGCACTTCACATCAAGTAGCCAAAGTATTCAGCATCAGTTCTTCCAATGAATATTCAGGGCTGATTTCCTTTAGGTTTGATTGGTTTGATTTCCTTGCAATTGAAGGGACTCTCAAGAGTCTTCTCCAGAAGAACAGTTCGAAAGCATCAATTCTTCAACATTTAACCTTCTTTACGGTCCAACTCTCATATCCATACATGATTACTGGAAAGACCATAGCCTTGACTATACTGACATTTCCAGGCAAAGTGATGTCTTTGTTTTTTAATATGCTATCTAGTTTTGTCACAGCTTTCCTGCCAAGAAGTAATCATCTTCTAATTTCATGGCTGCAGTCACTGTCCTCAGTGATTTTAGAGCCCAGGAAAAAGAAACGTGTCACTGCTTCCACCTTTTCCCCTTCTATTTTGAATGAAGTGATGGGATCAGATACCATGATCTTAGTTTTTTTTTTAATATTAAGTTAAGGCAGCTTTTTCACTCTCTTCTTTCACCAGCAACAAGAGGCTATTTACTTCCTCTTTACATTCTGCCATTAAAGTGGTATCATCTACATCTCTGAGGTTGTTGATATTTCTCCCAGCAATTTTGATTCCAGTTAGTAACTCTTACAGCTTGGCATTTCGCATGATGTGCTCAGCATATAAGTTAAATAAACAGGGTGATGGTAAACAGCCTTGTCATACTCCTTTTTCAATTTTGAACCAGTCCTTTGTTTCATATAAGGTTCTAACTGTTGCTTCTTGACCCACATATAGGGTTTTCAAGAGACAAGCAAGATGGTCTGGTATTCCCATCTCTTTCAGTGTTTTCCACAGTTTATTATGATCCACACAGCCAAAGGCTCTGTGTAGTCAGTGAAACAACAAATGATGTTTTTCTGAAATTTCCTTGATTTTTCTATGATCCAGCAAATGCTGGCAATTTGATCTCTAGTTCCTCTGCCTTTTCTAAACCTAGCTTGAATGGCTAGAAGTTCTCGGTTTATGTACTGCTGAGATCTAGTTTGAAGGATTTTGAGCATAACCTTACTAATATGGAAAATGAGTATGATTGTCTAGTAGTCTGAACAATTTTATAGCACTATGTATGTGTTATACACATCCTATGAGTATGTCTGTATGTGTATGTAAACAAAAAGCTTGTCTCTCACTAAGATGTATCCACACATATTATTATAAATTATAATATAATTATATAAAATTGTATGTACAATATATTTTATGTTATACGTTGTAAATAAAATATAAATGTGTGACTTTAGAAATTGTTTAGATTGCATTACTTTCAGATTTTTATGTTTCCTAAACTATTCATTTATAGAAGTACCATGTCATGTAGGGTCAGTGATCAATACTAATAATGAACTTAACTTTCTCTCATAGTCTAGGGTAAGGCACCACCTCTAGAGGTCACAATAGAACAGAGTATTCTCAGATTTAGTAAAAAATGTATTATGTAGTAATATCATGTCCTATTTTATTTCTAATTTTAGAACTTATATCTTCAAAACTAATAGCTAGCAACATTAAAATATTTAAAATTTGAAATATACTGAAGTATGTAGAGATAAAATCTATACACTAAATAAACTGGAATGGAATATTTTTAATCCTCAAGTAAATTATGCTGATTAAATTATTACTTAATTAAAATTATCCCTTAACCAGGATATGGTTTTCTAAGATTAAACTGTTTTTCTAAACTAATTTCAGTTTCACAAGTTTAAATACCAAGAGTCCTGTGGATTATTCATGAAAAGACATTATGCAGTGATATGATAATATATCTCCCCATTCTGGCAACATGGACATGCTTGAGATATAGTAACAAACACATGAAGCCCTTTGGGACTTTGAAATGGACAGACATATGACCCCTAAACTATGTAGAGTTGTAAATAGCAAAATGACCATTTTGCACTTAATTAACTGAATCTCCACTAAAATAAAAGCTATAGAACATCAGTAACTCTTCAAAGACTTTTAAAACCTGTCTATATAAGGATGGGCATTTATTGAAAATAACAGAATCCATGGTATCTTTCAAAGCAAAGATTATAATTTCCCGTTAATTTTTGATTAACTGGATTCCTCTCCAATAAAAAATTACTACAGATAATTTTAAAGTTGTATTTTAATTACTAATCCACTGGACTTTTTGGTATCTCTATAATTTCAATGGATAAGATGTTGATCATTTTGTTCTTCCAAATAATATGCTTCAGTAACAGTGTGGTAGGATATGCATGAGAGTTTAAATGTACAAAATCTTTGATATTTGCTTATATATTTCCCACTTCATTAAAAATTGGATAAAATTAATTTAAAATTTTAATCAGGGATTAAAAAGAGTATTAAAGAAGTTAATACTTCTTTAAGTTAAAAAGTAGTATTTATGTTGTTAAAATGAAAAGACTGCTACTGCTGCTAAGTCGCTTCAGTTGTGTCTGACTCTGTGCGACCCATAGACAGCAGCTAATCAGGCTCCCCCGTCCCTGGGATTCTCCAGGCAAGAACACTGGAGTGGGGTGCCATTTCCTTCTCCAATGCATGAAAGTGAAAAGTGAAAATGAAGTCGCTCAGTTGTGTCCAACTGTTAGCAATCCCATGGACTGCAGCCTACCAGGCTCCTCCATCCATGGGATTTTCCAGGCAAGAGTACTGAAGTGGAGTGCCATTGCCGTCTCCAGAACAGACTACAATACAGTATTTATTTTGAAAGTACATGCAAGGTCTGGCCCAGGGTCTTTACCTTGACAGCTAAGATAAAAATAGTGCTTTCTGTTATGAACACTTTGCCTTGTACCACTGGGCATTATATCTCAGTCATCTGATTCAGAAAATAATAAAACCTGTGTAACAAAATTATATCTCCTTTGATATGATGAAAAAGTACAGATTAAGTATGTACTCTTTTGAAATAAAGAATAAACCACATATGTAGTGTAAATAAATTAGCAATAATTTTATCCTTAAAAGTCAAGCAACAACTATAACAAAGGAAAACTTACTCCTCAGTACTGTCAGAGAACTACTCTTCAAATACAATTTGAGTTTAATACAACATTAATAATGCAGTTTTTTAGAAAGCATAGATATAGAGATTAACTTAAGTGTTTGAAAATTATAATTTGTATGAAAACAAAAAAAAATTTAATATTTTCCCTGATTATTTGCGAAGAAGTGTGCTTCGATCTAGGCCATAGCTAGTTTATATGAACATGAATACAATGAAAGAAGTATAAAGGATACATAAGACATACAGCTGTTCACAATGTTTTCCAAATTATACACTGAGAATTCAACTGAATCAAGCATTTTTCAAATGTTCAAGCCATATCTAAGAAATGCTGACATTTTCCAACTGAAAGTCTATGAATTAGCAAAAGCAACTGGCTAGTGCAGTTAATTTGCCGAAAGTAGCCATCTATTTGCCCCTGATTTTCAGTGTTCAACTGTCCTACTGGGTCTCAAATTAAACAATTTCAGATGTCAAGATTAGGGGCACAGCTCTTTATTCACAGAATGGAAAATAATGCATTCCTAAAATAAATTGGTAAAGATTGTCCTTTAATAATATACCTTAGTTCTAGAAACTTCAAGCAGGCAAAATCTGAAAACATTTCATAGCATTATATATTACACTATTTTCATTTATCTATGTTTAGCACACATATTTTTTGTTCTTAATGTGATCAGTGCTACAGAATTACTCAAACACTGCCACAGTTTATTTTTGTCTTAGCTATTCAGTGATCTCAATTTCAAAACCAGAAAGGGTCTTGGCTTTTTTTTTTTTTTCCCCCAGAAGCCAGAGCATGAAGAAAAAGTAAGCCAGAAAGACAATAACTAAATGGCTGATCTTAAGATGATTACTGAGCAAATTCTTTATTTTGTAACATGGAAATTTAGACTAGATTATAATCTTAATCCAAATTAGATGTTTTAAAGCATATTCTTCTCCACCATCACTTTATGATTACCATCCTATCTCCATCTCACAAAACACTCTCTTTTATAATTATATGACATAGAAACAATAATTAAAGTTCAGTTCAGTTCAGTTGCTCAGTCGTGTCCAACTCTTTGCAACCCCATGAATCGCAGCATGCCAGGCCTCCCTGTTCATCACCATCTCCCGGAGTTCACTCAGACTCACGTCCACTGAGTCCATGATGCCATGCAGCCATCTCATCCTCTGTCCTCCCCTTCTCCTCCTGCCCCCAATCCCTCCCAGCATCAGAGTCTTTTCCAATGAGTCAACTCCTCGCATGAGGTGGCCAAAGTACTGGAGTTTCAGCTTTAGCATCATTCCTTCCGAAGAAATCCCAGGGTTGACCTCCTTCAGAATGGACTGGTTGGATCTCCTTGCAGTCCAAGGGACTCTCAAGAGTCTTCTCCAATACCACAGTTCAAAAGCATCAGTTCTTCAGTGCTCAGCCTTCTTCACAGTCCAACTCTCACATACACACATGACCACAGGAAAAACCATAGCCTTGACTAGACGGACCTTAGTAGCCAAAGTAATGTCTCAGCCATACTAATGAAACAAATTGACATATTCAGCATGCCTACTAGTGCCAGTCAGTGAGTGGAACTCTACACAGATCCAGATAATTTAATTAGGACAATAATACTATGAAGTTAGTGCTATTAATAATTCCAAATTATAGGTACAAGGTGCCTAAATTCTTACAAGCAGCCAGTAAGTAAAGAATCTGGAAGTTCATCATGGGTGTGTCAGGTAACATAGCTAAGAGCAGGTAACACAGTTGAGAGCAGGCCTTGAGGCACCATGTTTCTTGTTCCTGGATAATAGTCACTATTATTAATTAACCATTCTCATGGGTTCAGAATTGTGGAGGACATTTCAAGTGTATTCCATGCCATCTCAGGTAACCCATACTGCTATTAGCAAGACCTTATTCACTACTTGTTTCATGATGGTGATGGTGTTAGACCTCTCCCACTTGATTCTGTCTTGAATATCTTACAGATGTCTTGACTGATGTCATTCACCTTAGACTTAGCTGTTCANCATCTCAGGTAACCCATACTGCTATTAGCAAGACCTTATTCACTACTTGTTTCATGATGGTGATGGTGTTAGACCTCTCCCACTTGATTCTGTCTTGAATATCTTACAGATGTCTTGACTGATGTCATTCACCTTAGACTTAGCTGTTCATCACAGCATAAGCAAATCTGAAAATAGTTTCAACTTGAGCTAAACAAATTCAAAATGTTCACTTCATTAGAATTTCAAACTTAAGGAACTGCCAGCAATTGTAAGGCTTATCTTTTTTAATACACTTAGGAATAAACATTTATAAAGCTAAAATTGGACTCATGATAATTTTTCCTTCCTTGAAACAACAAAAACATCTCAGTAGCTAGATATTGTCTTTGTAAGCATCTAGAGATGTATAGTATATTAATTTTATTATAATTTTTGTAGTATGATATTATAATTTTAGGGAAACAGTTTCTTCAAAGAAACTACAATTTGAATATTATGAATGACTAACCTAAAAGGTTACAGATGTTAGAGGCTGAGGAAAGCATGTGCAGTATGTTATGGAACCTCACATTTCGTGCAGCTTCTCTTTCTTTCCTTCCATTTTTTTAACATCATGAACATATTACACATTGACATTTTTTTAGCATAAAATATACAAAACTGATATTTAAATGGCAGCATTTGTTATGGGCTAAGTATTTTTGGTGCCCTCAAGATTCATATGCTAATGACCCAACTTCCAATGTAAAGCTCCTAATGGAGCTGGGGCCTGTGGAAGGTAACTAAGTAGATGAGATCATGAGGATGAGGCCCTCATGATGGAATTAGTGACCTTATAAGAGGAGGAGTAGCTGGGACAGAGTTAGCAAAAGTAAGTGTATTAGGGGTTGTGGTCAAATGGATGGTGGGTACAAAGGGCTTTGAGGGCTATTGTAAAAAGTTTCCCTTTTACTCACAGAAATGACACAATACAACACTTAGGATGAATAAGGAAGCAAGAGTTAAGAGGCTACTCCTGCAGTCAACTGGAAGGATGATGTTGGCTTGGTCCAGGGCAGCAGTGGAAGTGATGTGAAACCACTGGATGCTGCATATAATTCAAAGTAGAGAAAACAGCATTCTCTGACTAACTGGATGTGGGAAATAAAGAAAGGAATAAAGCATGATTTTAGGGACTGGAAAAGTGAAACTGCTCTCATCTGATATAGAGAAGTTTGCAGATGCTGAGGGTTTCACGGGAATATGAAAAACTCAATTTGAGACATACTACTCTTGAGAAAGATGAGACATTCTAGTGGAGAGATCAACCATACAGCCAGATAGATGGATCTAGAGTTTGAAAGATAACTCTGGGCTGAATTTAAGAGTATTTAAGACCATGGGACTGAATATAATCTCTATTGGGAAGAGTGTGCATGAAGAAAAGAAGAAGATGATCCTCTACACCTAGCATCCAATACACAAAATTCTGGATGGTGTTGATTGTCTTTGGCTGGGTGCTTAGGATACAAAGATACTGCCAAGAGACTCAAAGCATAGCTTTCAGCTTTTTATTTACTAATTAGCATGACATCAAAGTTCTGGGCAATTTACTAAGATGTATTTTAACTTCATTTCTTCAGTTAAAATTCCCAAGAAATTCAAGGTAAATAAATAATATCATCTACATTTTACACTTAAAAGTAAACTGTACCCCTGAAACATAACCAAGAACAAAACTGAGATTCAGACCCCATTATGTTTACTGATAACTCTGTTCCCCAAACTACTACTATCCTTATCCTTAAAGGATTTCTGGATCTTTATTCTTGAAAAGTTCCAATCTGTCAGCATTCTTTCCCAAGAAGAAACTCAGCCTCACTTTCCCTCTCCACTGCTCCTTTTGATTTCTGAAGGAAAACTCATACTTGGTTGAACAAAGTGCCATCTAGTTTTGTACCTTCCATCTTTTTTTTTTTTTTTTTAATTCAAAGACAGTCAGAAATAAGTAATACATTGTCTAGGGGAGCATTTTCACTTTTTCTCTATAAAACATAAATTATTTCCAGCTCATTATGGCATTTTTATCAAAAATGATGCTAAAAATCAACAGGGAAAAATTCAAAATCATCTTTTCAAAAATACTCATTATATCACGATACTTAAAGCTTCTTACTCAGTTCAGTTCAGTCACTCAGTTGTGTATGACTCTTTGCAACCCATGGACTGCAGCACACCAGGCTTCCCAGCATTCCTGGAGCTTACTCAAATTCATGTTCACTGAGTTGGTAATGACATCCTACCATCTCATCCTCTGTCATTCCCTTCCCCTCCTGCTTTCAGTCTTTCCCACAATCAGGGTCTTTTCAAATGAATCAGTTCTTTACATCAGGTAGCCAAAATATTGGATTTTCAGCTTGAGCAACAATTTTACCAATGAATATTCAGGACTGATTTCCTTTAGGATGGACTGGTTGTATCTCCTTGCAGTTCAAGGGACTCTCAAGAGTCTTCTCTAACAGAGCAGTACAAAAGCATCGATTCTTTGGCACTCAGCTTTATTCCACATTTATTCATGACTATCAGAAAACCCTAGCTTTGACTAGGATGGACCTTTGTTACCAAAATNGCCAAAATATTGGATTTTCAGCTTGAGCAACAATTTTTCCAATGAATATTCAGGACTGATTTCCTTTAGGATGGACTGGATGTATCTCCTTGCAGTTCAAGGGACTCTCAAGAGTCTTCTCTAACAGCGCAGTACAAAAGCATCGATTCTTTGGCACTCAGCTTTATTCCACATTTATTCATGACTATTGGAAAACCCTAGCTTTGACTAGGATGGACCTTTGTTACCAAAATAATGTCTCTGCTTTTTAATATGCTGTCTGGGTTTGTCAAAGCTTTTCTTCCAAGCAGCAAATGTCTTTTAATTTCATGACTGCAATCACCATCTGCAGTGATTTGAACACCCAAGCAAATAAATTCTATTACTGTTTCCATTGTTTCCCCATCTATTTGCCATGAAGTGATGAGACTGGATGTCATGATCTTAGTTTTTGAATATTGAATTTTAAGCCAACATTTTCACTTTCCTCTTTCACTTTCATGAAGATGCTCTTTGGTTCTTCTTCACTTTCTGCCATAAGGGTGGTGTCATCTGCAGAGCTGAGGTTATTGATATTTCTCCCAGCAATCTTGATTCCTCCCAGCTTGTGCTTCATCCAGCCCAGCATTTCACATGATGTACTCTGCATATAAGTTAAAAAAGCAGGGTGACAATATACAGCCTTGACATACTCGTTTCCCGATTTGGGACTAGTCTATAACTGTTGCTTTTTGACCTGCATTCAGATTTCTCAGGAGACAGGTAAGGTGGTCTGGTATTCCTATTTCTTGAAGAATTTTCCACAGTCTGTTGTGATTCACACAGTCAAAGGCTTTGGCATAGTCAATAAAGCAGAAGTAGATGTATATCTGGAATTCTCTTGTTTTTTCAATGACCCAACAGATGTTGGCAATTTGATCTCTACTTCCCCTGCCTTTTTGAAATCCAGGTTGTACACTTGAAAGTTCACAGTTCATGTACTGTTGAAGCCTGGCTTGGAGAATTTGGGGCATTACTTTGCTAGTACGTGAGATGAGTGCAATTGTCTGGTAGTTTGAATATTCTTTGGCATTGTGTTTCTTTAGGATTGGAATGAAAACTGACCTTTTCCAGTCCTGTGGCCACTACTGAGTTTTTCAAATTTGCTGGCCTATTGATTGCAGCACTTAAATAGCATCATCTTTCAGGATTTGAAATAGCTCAACTGGAACTCCATCACCTCCACTAGCTTTGTTTGTCGTGATGCATCCTAAGGCCCACTTGACTTCACATTCCAGGATGTTTGGCTCTAGGTGAATGATCACACCATTGNTCATCTTTCAGGATTTGAAATAGCTCAACTGGAACTCCATCACCTCCACTAGCTTTGTTTGTCGTGATGCATCCTAAGGCCCACTTGACTTCACATTCCAGGATGTTTGGCTCTAGGTGAATGATCACACCATTGCAGTTATCAGGTTTGTGAAGATCTTTTTGGTATAGTTCTTCTGTGTATTCTTGCCACCTCTTCTTAATATCTTCTTCTTATATTATTTAATATCTTCTTCTTCCATTAGGTCCATACCTGTTGGGAGCCAGCTTGAGGAATCCCACCCGTGACAAGGTCACGCAGCAGAGATCTGATGAGGGAAGGTGAATCAGATCTCAGGGTTTCCCCTTGGTATTTCCTGAGCATGTACCCCTAAACCCAGAATCTGTCTAATTTTCCACTCTTTTGACACTCTCTGGAAAAAAGTTAATTTAGGGCTTCAGTCTCCAGTCTCCTGCAAAAGGATGTCTTGGCTTAAAACCCCCTCTGATTACTCTCTAGCTTGCCTAACAGGTTCCCCTGGACTTTTTACAGCTTGTGAATTGTTTACAGTCTTCCAACCCAAAGAGGCACAGGAAGCTTAAAGCATCCTAGGAATGCAGGGGCTTCGAGGTGTCAAGATCATTAGAATAAAACTGATTAAGCGTTTCATTGTTGAGCCAATACTTGCTGCCAAATTTTCATATCTTTTATTTGTTGATATAGTTGGTATATAGAAAAAACAAGTAGCAACATTAGATCTTTGAGTTAAGTACCTTCTTTGTTATAACCCACTGCACCTTTGTTCTACAGAGATGCAGATTAAAGAAAAACACTTCAGGGGAAACGAGATTAACATTCATTAAAAAAGAGAGCCAAAAAGTGTTAACAAGCCTCTTGGCCAGAAGATAATGTAAATCACCTCAGACCATTTTGTATACAAAAAAAAAGATAAACAGAAAGAGAGGACTGCTGCCCCTGCGTGACTCTGTATCTTCCATTATGTAAAATTTAGGGTATATAAACACCTTTTAAATAATAAACTTAGAGAGGGGTTCTTGCACAAGCCTGGCCTCCCCCATATCAATTCTTTCCTTCCCTCTCCTTTTCAGGCTGATCCCTTGGAACATGGAGGCTCGCCATGTCTACTTACTTGTCCAGGCTTCTAAGATCCGGCTTCTAAGATCCGTAAGAGAGAGAGCCCAAGGTGGGGCACTCTCCGATATTCAAACGGGTGCCAGTGGCCCAACTTAGATGGTGCAAGTTCCTTGTGTGAAACTTTATTGGTTTTCCACGTAAACCAAGTTATTCAGCATTTTTTCTCCACTTAATTTTCCTACTACACTATTTCTTCTTAATCTAATCTTATATTAATAAATAAATAAGTTTTTCCTCACCAACACCGTCCCTGCTTTGAATTCCCTGGATCCACCAGGGCTGGACCCCGGTACATACCATGTCTGTCTTTTATTGAGCCCATCTTTGCATGAAAT